>JAODAL010007617.1:0-123755 GCA_025379985.1 Phyllomedusa bahiana
GGGGTTTTATGTGGAGAGTTTGTTGCATACAGATCGTGTTTTCCAGAGAGCTCCAAAGAGAAATGGTCAAGATATGCCCCTACACGGGATTATATTGAATTAAAAACCCGACTGCATACCGGCAAACAAGAGGGGTGGGAGAGGATACAAGGCAAATTAATGAAGAGGGTAGACTAAAAAACAAACAAAAACCAGCGGGGGATAGGGACAGGAAGGTAAATTTGTATTAAGACTAATATACCAAGGGATTTTAAACAGAGTGGAAGCAGGCAGACTGGAGGGGAGATGTCGCAGTGGTCATCCCAAGGGATATTAAACAGAGGGGGGCAACTGGAGGGTAGATGTTTGCAGTGGTCATACCAAGAGTATTAAAACAGGTGGAACAGGCAACTGGAGGCGAGAGTTCTGCAGTGTAAACCCAAGGGATATTAAACAATGGAAGCAGGCAGAGGAGGGTGAGATGTTCTGCAGTGTCATCCCAAAGGGATTTTAAAACAGGTGGAAGCAGGCGATGGGGGTGAGATGTTCTGCAGTGGTCATCCCAAGAGATTTAAAACGAGTGGAAGCAGGCGAGGGGCTGGATTTTGCAGTGGTCTTTCCAAGGGATATTAAAAGAGTGGAAGCGGGCGCGGAGGGTGGATGTTCTGCGGGGGGTATACCAAAAGGGATATTAAACAGAGGGAAACAGCAAACTGGGGGTGAGTGTTCTGCAGTGGTCTACCAAGGGTATTAAAACGGTGGAAGCGGCAACTGGAGGGTAAATGTTCGCAGTGGCATACTTTAAAATTGGCCCCTTTGACTTTGAAAAGTGGCCCAGATCTGACCATTTGTCTTCTGATTAAAAAAAAAAAACAAGTTTCAATAGTGGTAGAAAATACTTTGACAAATTTTAATTAAGGGAAAGGGGGGAATAAGAAAAAACACAAAAAAAAAAAGGACATTAAAAAAAAAACAAGCCATACTCACAGCTCAAAGGATGGACTGAAACTGAACCCAGTAAAGAGGCAACACAGGCCCTTTTGCTGATTGCTGAGCAGTAGCTCAAATACCCCACCACTAGGGAAACAATAAGACTGCACATTAAATTTGATCCCTGTTCCACAGTATGAAAAAAAGCCACAGTATAATAATGTGGAGATTGAAACAAATGCAAAAGAAAAAACCATCACACATTTCTTGATGAGGGGGGTGGTGGCGGTAAAAATTTGCATATGCTAAGGGATAAAAAAGGGTCCCATTAATGTAGATATGTGTGGTGTACCATGCTGGCTTACAGCCATTCGCCACACTATTCGGGTGCCCCGCACTTTTTGGGGGGGTTGACACAAACTAAGACACCCTCTGCCCCCCCATACTTTTGGGAAAAAAAAATTTACAACTGGAAAAAAAAAGAAATAGAGGTATTAGTTAATACGTGGCCACTATATGAAGCCCTTCAAGGCTCCTCATTTCTTGCAAGCTCTACACTAACAATTTACAGAAAAAAAGGGACATTATCAAAAACACAGAAACAAAGGTCATACCACACTCAAAGGCTGGACTGAAATGAACCCCGTAAAGAGGGAAAAAAATGGCCCCCATGCTACTTGGGAAAGATTAACGTGCAGTGATTTGAGCCCTAGTCACATCCCCACCACAAGGGGAAAATTAACCTGCAAAATTAAATTTATAACCCGTTACACAGTATGCAGAAAAACCACAGTATAATACATGGGGAGATTGCACAAATGAAGGGAAAAAAAAGGGAATAAAGGTCAAATAAAGGTCAAGTGGATTATATGTACGGCTGTTTATAGCAGGCATAGAAATAGATTTGGTTGGATAATTACAGATGCAGCAAATTTATTAAGAAGCCAGCACCTTCAAATAAAGTAGCCAAAATTCCTATCAAATACCATTTCCATCTAATCCAACATGCTCCATTATTAATATGGCCTATATATAAAATGTTTAGTTTTTTAATACATTGTGGTTATTGTGATATCCCGCAAGTATGTTACATAATGAAGTATTCATAAGTTACAAGTATTAGGTAAATAGCTGTGGTGTAATGGCTATGTGCCATCAGTAACATTGTACTTATATGATTCTCTTTAACCACAACTTAGGAGGAACAGCCAAAACCAGATTTCAAAGCCGGTGCCCTGTTATTTCCTTAGTAGAAGGCTTGAAGATTTAATGTTGGCTTTCATTTTTACATCCTCTCTGCATTTCAGCTTGGTGCTTCCACTCATTTTTGAGGTGAAAACCCTTAAATTTGCTTTATGTTCTGTCTTATCCTTCCTTTGGAAACAGACATCACCTACATCACAACTTTCTTCCAAAGTCATGTCTACCTTTAAAGATGTGTTGGGTCAGGCAGATAACACTGTTTATTCCAGATTAAACAATGGTTATAGACAATGTTACATTTATTACCGACTTCAATATTTAGGTATTTAACAGGACGGCTCAAACAAAATATCCCGATATCCAATATCTGACAATAACTTGGGATAACTAGTGGTGGTACTTTCGTTTGACAATGGTTGGACATCAAGAACCCACATTTTTTCACCAGCCCTATCCCTAACCTTAACCTTTACCCTAAATTGGGGTTAGGATTTTAACGGGTTTTTAAGTGTTAATTTACTGTTCTGTGGCACTTCTGGTCTGGCTGCACTTCTAGTGCAGCATCAATTTTGGTGTTAGTGACATTAGACTAGAAATGACACAGCACCAGGAACGGCAAAAAACAGTAACTTAATCCTTCAAACCTGTAACAAAACTATAACTCTAATTTAGGGTTAGGATTTATTTTTCTCAGGGATTTTGCCACAGACAGTTTGAATCAAGTTCGAGGCAATGTGGGGCACTAATAACACATTGGTGCAGTTTTATTATATCAGTTGCCCCACAATTATGGCCCTATATGTGCCAAAGCAGTGGCGCACATCCTTTGACCACATTTATTATGTGTTACAAAACTTTTTTTTACCTTGATTTGAAACATTGTGCACCAAAAATGCATCAGAATTTTAGTGTAATTATTAAAGAGGTTGTCCGGTTAATTTAAAAAAAAATTTAATTAAGCTCGTTATGGCATAAACAACCTTTATACACATTATTGAATTGATGTCATGTCAGATGAGGTGCAGTGGGCCCTGACTGTACCCAGCCCACTGTCCCTGCCCTAGATGGCAGACCCCAACTGGACGACAGTCCCTACGCTGCTAAGTGCAGGGCCGTCAGGGAAAAACCAAGTGTCAAACAGTCCATGTCGGCATCGGTGAGGTAACGGATAAGCCAAGAAGCGTGAGGCAAACGAATGGTCAGAAACAAGCCGGAGTCCAAACACGGTGAGGAGCGCAGTACAGAATCAGAGGCAACAAGCAAGGGAACACCTTTGACAGGCAAAGCCTGGAGGAACTGAGGAGGTTTAAAAGGTCTGCCCGAACACCGCCCCCGCAGCAGATTGGTGCGGCATCCGGGCCCTCCGATTGGTCCTGAGAGCTGTCACTCCTGGCTCAGGAGCAGCACTTCTCCCCGGGTGTGGTCCGAGGCCTTGCAGGTCGTTGCATAAGACGGGTGGAAGACTGCCCGGACGGATGTATCCTGACAATTGATATGTATGTTACTTCATTTGTATGTACGTATTTATACACATTATGGGGGACATGTATGATCGGGGCTGCGTCAGCAGTCTGGCATATTTTCGACCCGAAAACTGGCACAGCCCCGTTTGCATTACTGAAAACTCTCCTGTACTCCAGTATCAAGCACATTACAGAGCACCCGCGGCACTTTTTAATGTGCCTGATTTCGGGGAGCATGCGAGAGGCGGGGCGCACTAGAACCGTACAAAGCTATAGATTTATAGCTTCGCTACAGCAATTCTAGGCGCATTAAAGCTGAAACAGGTATACCACTTTCAAAGTAGTGTACCTGAGCCAGAAATGTCGTCCTAGCGCTAGAATGCACCAGATTTAAAGAGGGTTCATAAATCAGGCGCATTCTAGGATATCATTATGCGCGTGTAATTTGGCATTTAAATGGCAAATTTCATACATGCTGTCCTATGTATGCATATAGGGCGACATGTATGAATGGGGCTGCACCAGATATCTGGCGTCTTTTCAGCCCGACATCAGGCGCAGCCCCGTTCATACATTTTTAAATCTCCCGCACGCCATTATCGGCGCATTACATAGCGCCTGCTTGCGCACAACTCTCCATTCTGTTCTATGTGAGCTCCGAGTACATCCAAGTAGTGTGCCATCACATGTAAGGTGGGAACACCCCTTTAAGATCATAGACACAAGCAGGGCCACCATCAGAAATTTTGGGGCCCCATACAGCTGGAGCGTCTGCCCCCCCTTCCCCGCCGACCCAACCCCCTGCTCCTCCCCCTCCCCGGCCGTCCCGACACAGCCTCACCCATCCCCCGTCCCACAACCATCGCCACCCCAGAAAAATAAAAAATTGTTTTTGGGTCACAAGAAAAGAAAATGCAATTATGCCATTGTTTTTGGATTTAGTTCTTGCTGGATTATACAAGGTCCAGCAAATACCTCCACATGTCACCATTATAATGTTACTGGCAAAGCCAATATACCCAGACCAATATTGCCAAGCAACAACAAATAAATTCTAAATAATACCGCCACCTATCCCTACCATATACTGACTAGCACCACCATAATGTTATTGACTAAACCAGTATACCAAGACCAATATCACAAAACAACAACAATATACAAGCACCTAATAATACCGCCACATTATCACCACATATCTCCAACAAAAAAATACTGAATAATACCGCCATACTGTTACTGATTATAAACCATCACACCAAAACCAATATTTCCTCCATACAGTGACCGTATAGTGGGAGATACCAGGTACACAGGTGCTTTGGAAACAGTTTACTTACTTGTAGGGCCTCACAGGCGACATCTTGTCTGATGTATCATTCACTTTCCCTTTTCTTCTCTATTTGGTCCAGACCTCCATGATGACTTCCTCCGTCCACCACTCGTCCCTGTAGAATTTAAAACACAAACACCTGAGACTCCTCACTTTTTTTTTATCATTTTCCCAACTGAGTGCCCCCTCCCCCCATGTGCAAACTCTCCATTTATAATGGCCCAAATGGTAATAATTACCCCCTGGTAATTATGGGGCTCCATTAGTCGGTATGTAGGTACAACGGGGCAACCGGGCGGTAGCCAGGTAGCTTGGGGAGACATAGGCAGCTTCAGGTCCCCGGGCGGTAGCTTAGGGTTCCCATGTAGGTACAATTGGGGCCCCCTTTAGCTTAGGCCACCCCTGTAGGTAGAATAGGGCCCTCTGTAGGCAGAATAGTCCTCCTGTAGATTAGGGCCCCTCTGTAGGCAGAATAGTCACCCCCCCCCCGTAGATTAGGGCCCCTCTGTAGGCAGAATAGTCCCCCCCTGTAGTTTAGGGCCCCCCTGTAGGCAGAATAGTCCCCCCTGTAGATTAGGGCCCCCCTCTAGGCAGAATAGTCCCCCCCCTGTAGATTAGGGCCCCCCTTGTAGCAGAATAGTCCCCCTGTAGATTAGGGTCCCCCTGTAAGCAGAATAGTCCCGCCCCTGTAGGTTAGAGCCCCCTGTAGGCAGAAGAGTCCCACCTGTAGATTAGGGCCCCCCTGTAGGTAGAATAGTCCCCCCCTCGTAGATTAGGGCCCACCTGTAAGCATTTTAGTCCCCCTCTGTAGATTAGGGCCCCTCTGTAGGCAGAATAGTAGAATAGTCCCCCCTTGTAGATTAGGGCCCCCCTGTAGGCAGAATAGTCCCCCCCCGTAGATTAGGGCCCCCCATTAAGCAGAATAGTCCCCCCCTGTAGATTGGCCCCCCCTGTAGGCAGAATAGTCCCCCCCGTAGGCAAATAGTTCCCCCCCAAGTCATTGGGGCCCCCTGTAGACAAATAGTCCCCCCCAGTATTAGGGGCCCCCTGTAGGCATAGTTTTCCCCCCAGTATTAGGCCCCCCCTGTAGGCATAGTTTTTCCCCCCAGTATTAGGGGCCCCCTGTAGGCATAGTTACCCCCCCAAGTATTAGGGGCCCCCTGTAGGCATAGTTCCCCCCCCCAGTATTAGGGGCCCCCTGTAGGCATAGTTCCCCCCCCCCCAGTATTAGGGGCCCCCTGTAGGCATAGTTTCCACCCCCAAGTATTAGGGGCCTCCTGTTGGTATAGTTCCCCCCCAGTATTAGGGGCCCCCTGTAGGCATAGTTTCCCCCTCCCCAGTAGTAGGGGCCCCCTGTAGTCATAGTTTCCCCCCCCCCAGTATTAGGGGCCCCCTGTAGGCATAGTTTCTCCCCCCCCCAGTATTAGGGGCCCCCTGTAGGCATAGTTCCCCCCCCCCCTGTATTAGGTCCCCTTGTAGGAAGTTCCCCCCCCCCAGTATCTGGGCCCCCTGTAGGTATAGTTCCACCCCCCAGTAGGTATAGTCTCCCCCCAGTATCAGGGCCCCCTGTAGGTATATCCCCCCCCAGTAACAGGGCCCCCTGTAGGTATATTTCCCCCCCAGTAACAGGGCCCCCTGTAGGTATATTTCCCCCCCAGTATCAGTGCCCCCTGTAGGTATAGTTTTCCCACCCAGGGCCCCCTGTAAGTATAATTTCTCCCCCCCAGGGCCACCTGTAGATATAGTTCCCCCCCAGGGCCCCCTGTAGGTATAGTTTCTCCCCCCCAGGGCCCCCTGTAGGTATAGTTCCCCCCCCAGGGTCCCCTGTAGGTATAGTTCCATCCCCCCCCGGCCCCCCTGTAGGTACTTACTTACCTGGCCGCACTCCCCCGGCGTCTCCGTCTCCTCCCAGCCCCAAGCCTGCTGCTTTAGGCTTGGGGCCGAGAACAGGAAGCTCGGCAGGCTGCGCGATGACGTCACTACCGCCGCCCCCGCCTGCCGAGCTATGTACGGCGGGGGCAGGGAGCGCACAGCTCTCCCTGCTCCGATGTTCATCTTAATTGTATGCACGTCGCACGGACGCGCATACAATTGAGAGATCGCCGATGTGAAGCAAGGGGTCGGAGCCTGCCCCCTGGCTTCACAGACCGGCCGGGCCCGATAGAGCAGTACCGGTTGTACTGCCCTATTGGTAGCCCTGGACCCAAGGCCACATTCACAACTCAATGGCTGGATAAAAAAACATTCCCAGTAGGAAAAAATAAAGTTCTAGTGCTACATGGAAGAAGTTGCACAGGAAGAACAACACTCACTCACTTATCCATTAAGGGGGCAATTGCTTAGTAAAAAACTGCACATTGCATAAGAACAGGTTCACACCAGCATGCAGAGAAGCTGTTGTGACATACAGGGGAGATTAGTAAAGTGCAAAATACTGATGAACAACCACTCACACACCTAATATCTATGAGGGGGTTGATTTTAGTATTACACTCGCACATGGATAAGGCTTATATAGGGGTCAGTTATATTGTTATGTGTGGTGTAACATGCTGATGTAGAACCAATTGATGACGTCTCTACTATTCGATTGAGTGGTTTTCTCAGCATACTCCAAGTACTAAACACAAAATACTGACACCCTCTGCTCCCCAGTACTACAGAGCAAAACTGCATATGGAAAAAATATCAAACATGAGGAATTAGTTGAAATTTTGGTCAAAATACGCAAGCTTGCAACTCAGGTCAAGGATCCTCATTGTCTCGTAAGTCCCTACAGTAACTTTACTAGCAATTCATAAAAAATAAATAAAAAAATCACAGAAAAATGGGAGATTATTAAATTAAAATCACAGAAATGCAGCCAATTGTATGACAAAAAAACTAATTCCCAGTATGAGGCAATAAAAACCCCAGTGCACAAGATGAAGTTGCACAGGTGCAGAATACTGATGAGCCATCACTCTCAAACCTATCCATGAGGGGGGGAATGGCTTAGTAAAAAATTGCACAACAGATAAGAACCAGTTCACATCAGTATGCAGAAGAGCCACAGTACCATACAGGAAGACTGATCAAATGCAAAAATACTGGTAAACAACTACTTATACACCTACTATCCATGAGAAGAGCAATTGCTTTTGCACTTCTACCCTCTAAACTGTAAGGGCTTTGGAATAAAGATTAATATTAGTACTTCTACTATTATACATGTTATCATTACAGCAGTGTGTCACAATTTAACCTGAAATATCAATCCGCAAATTAAAACTTCCTCTTTCTTCTGGTTCAGAATGTCAATGTATATGATTTACATGTGACTCACAAGGTATAACTCTGTAACTTATTAGGTATAGTAGTACAACTTATCATCGTGTCACACTGTGTGATTCCATGTAGGACTGAAGGCATACACTCACCGGCCACTTTATTAGGTACACCTGTCCAACTGCTCGTTAACACTTAATTTCTAATCAGCCAATCACATGGCGGCAACTCAGTGCATTTAGGCAGTAGACATGGTCAAGACAATCTCCTGCAGTTCAAACCGAGCATCAGTATGGGGAAAAAAAGGTGATTGAGTGCTTTGAACGGGGCATGGTTGTTGGTGCCAGAAGGGCTGGTCTGAGTATTTCAGAAACTGCTGATCTCCGGGGATTTTCACGCAAAACCCCATCTCTAGGTTTACAGGGAATGGTCCGAAAAAGAAAAAACATCCAGTGAGCGGCAGTCCTGTGGGCGGAAATGCCTTGTTGATGCCAGAGGTCAAAGGAGAATGGGCAGACTGGTTCGAGCTGATAGAAAGGCAACAGTGACTCAAATAGCCACCATTACAACCAAGGTAGGCAGAGGCATCTCTGAATGCACAGTACGCGAACTTTGAGGCAATGGGCAAACAGCAGCAGAAGACCACACGGGTGCCACTCCTTTAAGCAAAAGGAACAGGAAACTGAGGCTCCAATTTGCCAAGCTCATCGAAATTGGACAGTAGAGATTGGAAAATCATTGCCTGGTCTTGAGGTCTCGATTTCTGCTGCGACATTCGGTTTGGTAGGGTCAAAATTTTTGGTCAACAACATGAAAGCATGGATCCATCCTGCCTTGTATCAACGGTTCAGGCTGGTGGTGGTGGTGTCATGGTGTTGGGAATATTTTCTTGGCACTCTTTGGGCCCCTTGGTACCAATTGAGGCACGTTGCAAACACCTTGTGGAATCTATGCCACGAAGAATTGAGGCAGTTCTGAAGGCAAAAGGGGGTCCAACCCGTTACTAGCATGGTGTACCTAATAAAGTGGCCGGTGAGTGTACATACTACTCTATACTAAATTACAGAGTTATGATGCAAAAATGTTGCAGCTTGAAAATAGTTTGAAGGTTTTTTTTCCTAAACGTAAAATTTAAGTGAAATGAGTCATAAATACCAAGCCCACTTGTTCTCAAGAAAAAAGTCCTGTTAGGTGATCTGCAGGCACCCATATTCACAGCCTGCTTAGTTACGATGCTATGTAATGTAACTATGCCCTTAACCCCTTAGCCTACATGCTGTGAGGTTGCTTAATGCTTCATGATGGATATACAGTATATATACTACTCATAAAAAGTTTGGGTTGTTTGGCTTTTGGTTGAGATTTCAGAATGAACATAGTGTAACATAAGAATGCACGGGTCCAACTGTTCAGTGTTTCAATACTTTGTACACCACTTGCTGATCTCTAACAAGGAGCTTAATGGCAAAATTCACAACAGGAGTTTAATCCCTCAATCACCCAATAAATTTAGAGGATCAACTTGAATTGGGATTTAAACAGTCCTCCTCGTCGTGCTCTTACGATTGATCAACAGTACCTCACTATTGCAAGGCTTCAAGCAGGATGCTCTCAGGTGGAAGTGGCCACTAACCTTAGAGTGTCAGAGAGTGTACCAGAGATACAGAAAGACTGGAAGAGTCACAGAAAGGCAAAGAAGTGGACTTCATTTGGCTCCTGTAATGGACGCCCCTGCGACCACTGTCCCGGGCCGCAGGCGCGTCCGTGCCCCCGCTCCCAGCGGAGCCCCGTCCCGCACGTCGGGTTCGGGGTCCGCCCGTGTCGCAGCCCCTGCCAGCGTCCCCCTTACCCAGCCACGCTCCTGCTCTGTCGGCTCTCAGCCCCCGTGAAAGCTCTGCCCCTAGGGCGTGCCCGGCCGGCTCTCTGAGATTTAAAGGGGCAGTGCACCGTAATTGGTTATTCCCGGGGCCTGCTCCTATTTAAGTCCGGCCCCCTTCCTGCCGGCCCTTGCCGGATCCTTGGTGTATTCCATGGTGAAAGTGTTCCAGAGCGTTCCGGGTCTTGCCTTCCCGTGTACCGACTCCTTGCTTACGTTTACCGTCTACGAACCTTGCCGCCTGCCCCGACCTCCGCTTGTCTACCGTCTACGAACCAGGCCGCCTGTCCTGACCTCCTGCCTGTCCAGGGACCACGAGGCCTGCCTGCCGTTCCTGTCCCTTGCCCCCGGGCCGCCACTGCAGGCAAGCCCCGCCAGTGGTAGTGACCTGTGGACTCCGCCACAGCAAGACCATCCCGTTTTGCGGCGGGCTCTGGTGAATACCGGGACCCACTTAGACTCCACTCCCTGGTGTGGACTTACGCCATCGCCTGCGGTGGTCCAGTGGATCCACCTCCAGACCGTAACAGCTCCATCACATACTGATGTTTGCTTCTTTGTAAATAATGCCCAGTGGAACCAGATGATGAAAACTACACAAATCCAGGGAGGTGACAGGCAACCAAGTATCATCATGTCAGACCATTTGCAACTGTTTACATCAGCGTGGTCCACATGCTAGACAACCAGCAAAGGTGTCTGACCACATCTCTAGGCACAGGTATCATCGTCTTGCATGAGCCAGGGAGCATAAACTATGTACGAGGGACCAGTGCTCCTCAGATCTGTTCAGTAATGAAAGTCGATTCACTTGATTCACAAATGATGGCCACCAACGATGCCGGAGATGTCAAGGAGAGTGCTATGCATCAGCCACTGTTGTCACCAGATGAGCCTTTGGTGGTGGTGGTGTTATAGTGTGAGTACGTGTGCCTAGTCAATACAGAACTGCCCTACACTTGTAAATGGTGCAGTGACAGCCTCATCGAGGTCGCATCATTAGGAAATGGTTATTAGAGACTGGGGTACCTCAAATCGATGGCCTAAACTTCTTTCAGACCTGAACCGCATAGAAAACTTTCAAGAAGAGCGGGAAGCCATGCCTCAGCAGTCAATAATTCGACATGTGAACAGCATAAGATGTTGTTGCCTAGTTGTAATTGATGCTCAAGGCCATATGACACGTTATTGAGACATTGACATTTTATGATGGTGTAGGCTGTTGTCAGCTTTTGTTTCACTAAATTGTTTGAGATAAGAAAATCAACATTGCATGCTGTGACTTAAATGGCCGACTTCCAGGATGAAATATCACTGTAGCAAAAGTAAAATATCCCTAACTTTTTGGTGAGAATTGTATGTTATAGCAATCCCCGAGAATCACTGCTGTACCTGTGGGATCAGTAGCAGGTGCCATACTAATAATACATGTAACAGAAGAAGGGGGTAAGGACATCAAGCACTCCTTAGGGCAGGGGTCTGTAACGTCGGCTCTTCAACTGTTGGGAAACTACAACTCCCATCATGCATTTATATAATCTATATCAGTGGGCATAATGGGAGATGTAGTTTCCCAACAGTTGGAAAGCCGACATTGCAGGCCGCTGCCCTAGCGCATTAAAATAGTTATACATGAGGTGAGATTATGGTGATTTTCTTATGTTGTTGTGCTGTTAATAGCAAGCACAACTCTCCGTTTTGCCAAATACCAGTTAATCGGTAGCTGAGACCTTGGGAGTCAGCTGCTTTTTTGTACATTTGCCATTCGCTTGCCCGAGTTGGTAAGCGAAAAAGATATCTTGCATACTGAGAATAGGCTTTCCAGAGTCTGGATTGACTAGAAGTGGGCCAATTTCCGAGATTTAGAAGCACTTTTACTGTAGCAAAATTTTAAGATTTTATTTAATGCTATGTGTTTCATGCCTGGAGTAGAAACTAGATCAGGTTTCATGTGGACATTAAATAGCAGTCAAAGGTTTCCAACAAAAATTTTGGGGGGCTCCAGAATTTCCCCAAATTCGACAGTTCTTATGTCATAAAGTGGTGAAGTTTCCAAAACTGTAATCTTTTTTGGGGTGGTTCCTTTGACCGCTATATAATGTACACATGCATACCTGGTGTAACTTAAAAACCTTAAAAGGGTTTTGCTCCCTTCCCTACATGTGTTTTTAAAAAAAATGTTAAAAATTTTAACTACGGGGGTTTATAGAAACGTCGTAACCTCTGTAATAGGCCCAGTTCTAGTCAAACCCGGGCCCACCGGGGAACCCTACTTTTGGTAAACAAGATCTAGAAAATACTTTAAAAGCCGGGTTTTTAATGCTGAATTGCTGGGGGGTCAGAGTTTGACACTGATCAAGGCAGTTTAATTTGCAAGGGTATGTTAACACAACATACGGTATCTCACAAAAGGGGGGTTACCCCCCTTGCTTTTTTTTAAAAAATTTTGGTATTAAATTTTATTTTTCTTTGGGGGACAACTGAAGATATTACACTTTGATACAATGTGACCAAGACCTTTAAACAGTTTAAAAACCCAAGACGGGTTTCCAATTCAGAATAGGCCTCAACCATGGCCCCCGAAGAAGGGGAGTTCAAAATGCTCAGTATCTTTTTCCAAAATTTTTCTCTTTTAAAAATTTAAAAGATGAGTGTTGCCTACTTTTTTTGGAAAAGGTTTTAAGTGGTGGGGGTCAGCATGTCAGAGTTCAAAAACCAAGGGCGCCCCACTGCATTAAATTGGTCGCTGTCTGTCACCAAAAAGGAAGCCCTTCAAAAAGTCCGCAAAAAATTTTTGCGGGAAACAACCCACTTCTACAGGGAAATTACGGAACTATGTCCAGGGGCTGTTTTGAGACCAAGATAAACTGATTTGGTGGCAACCAGGGGGCAGGGACAAAGACAAGGGGTCTTGCCTACAGCCCAAGCATGGTAGTGGGAGTGCCCGGGGTTTGGGGGCTGAAATGATTCCCTGCCAGCTGTGGGGAACAAACATTTCCCATTGGGGGAACCCATGAATCCCCAACATGTATTTGGTGACATACTGAAGCAGAGCATAAACCCCCTTTCCCCCTAAAACGGGCCCCCGGGAGCAATGTTCTAACATATAACGATCTCAAAACATCTCCAAGATGATCGGGCGCCTTGCGGGGGATAAAGGTGCGGGATTTGGCCAATTTATGTCTCTAAAACCTTAACCCTATTGACATTTGGGGGGCAGGGCCAAATGGAAGGGGGAGGAGGAAAAGGTTTGCCCTAACTCCCCCCAGCCCGTGATGTCGTAAAGGGAGGAGTAAAAAAAGGAAATTCCCAGTGACGAAAACCTGGAACTCCATGCCTAAAAACTTAAGGCAGTGCTGGAAGATAGTTATGGCAAAAAAAAAATATTAAAACATTTTGGGGCAAAATTTTTTTCCATTTTCACTTGGGGGTGTACTCACTTTTTTTGCCAAACGGTTTGGGGAACATTGGGGCTGTGTTTAAAGTTTTTTTGGGGGGTTTAAAAAAAAAAATTTTACTTGTTATAAAAGCTGTACACTGACAAATTTATTTTGATTCAAAGTGTATATCTTAAATGTTGCCCCTATGAAAAGATATAAATCCCAAAAATTTACAAAAAGGGTGAGGGGTGAAACTAACTTTTTTTGAAATCCTGTTTTTTAAAATAAAAAATTTTACTTTTTGGAAATCTGCTTCCAAATCTGCTTAAAAAAAACGCCTGATTAGAGTATTTTGGAAGCATATTTTGAAAAATAATACCCTGTGAATTTCATTGGGTTTAAAACGTGAAAAAACCCTTTGGTTTTAAAAAACCCTTTTGTTTAAAAATATGCTTTTTAAAATACTGTCATATGTGACGGTATATTTTTTTTACTTTTTTTTAAGTTTTTTGTTTTTTAATGAGAGGTGTTTAGAACATCGTTTGCAGCTTATTTTGGGGTTTCTTTCGGTGCAAAATACACCCCAAAATAAGCTTTAAAATCCCAATGGGGGTAACTTTTCCTTAGTTTCCCCAAGGGTTTTTAAAAGGCAAACCCCAATAACATCCCAATTTACAATATTATAATAAATAATCTAAATAATAAAATGTAATATAAAAAGTAATAAAAAATATAAAATAAATAAAGCATTTACACAATTTGATGTAAACTACACCCTGGAAAAACCCTGAAACTTTTTAAAATAAATTTACATTTTTTTAGCAGCATATGAAAAACTTTCAAAAAAAAGAAAAAACACAGAAAAATGAAAAAATAATAAAGTTATGGCATCAAAAAATGGGGGGGGAAAAAATTATTTTCTAAACAAATGTTTTGAGTTTTCAAAAGTAATAAAACAAAAATAATCTGTACAGTTGTAGTTTTATTTTAACCCCTCAAAAAAAAGCTTTAAATTGTTATTTTCCCCATTGAGGGTAAAAAAAAAAATTTTTTTAAAAAAATGTGGAATTTTCTGTTTTTTCCACTATCCCCCCCCCCCCCCAAAAAAATTTTAAACTTTTATTTTGGGTTTAAAAGTACACCAAAAACTGCCATTAAAAAAAACAATCATCCGGAAAAAACAAGCCCTGACAAAAAGATTGACAAAAAATGTAAAAATTACAACTAGAATACAATTATGAAAAAAAAAAAAACCCAAAATTTCCCATGTCCTAAAAAGCCCCAAAAAAACTGCGTCCCTTTAAAAAATTTAATTTGTGATCCCCTGTTTAAAAGTTTAGACTGTAGTGCATGTTTATGTCATGGTATTGGGAATTGAAAGGGTTTTTGGGCCCCCTGTTTTTTTTGGGGGCATTATTGTTTACTTTGTTGAAAAACCCCCAATTGGAACAGTGTTTCCCGGGCTGTCCCTTTCCTTTCAGGAAAAAAAGGGGCTTTCAGGGAAAATTAACTAGGAGGGAAGAGAGATATTTGGACCGCACATGTTTGTGGGGTTGGGCAGCCCAGAGCCGGGGGGCTAGGCCAGGCAGCAGTGGTGCTGTTGGGCCACTGGGTAATGCCCCTTGCTTGTTTTTATTTCCCCCCAGCGATGGGGCCCCTATGTGGTGCTATATCCATTAGTGTAGGGACCCACTTTTTAAAGAGGTTGCCTTTAAGTGGGAAGGGGGGCCCTTTAAAACCCTTTTTATCAAAAGTATGTAAAAATCCTTGAAAAAGCATTAGATCAATGTATGTTGTAAGGATGTGCGGTCCAAAAATCTCTCTCCCCTCCTAGTATAACTTAAATAGTCTTTTCTTTTTTCTTTGGATGAGCACTCCTCCCCATTTGACCCAGGTGTTTTTAATTAGCAGTAGTCTGTATAGGGGTTAATGCTTTGCTCCTTTCAGTCTGCTTGCAGGGAGCCTTGGAGAGGTGAGCTGTGTCAACCTCTCCTTTTTTTGGTGTTGGTCTGGTGTGGTGGCCATGCTGCTGTGGTGCTATGCTTGTGGGGTGGTGCAGCCCAGAGCCAGGGAGCTAGGCCTAACAGCAGTGGTGCTGCGGGCCACTGGGTTGTGGCCCTTGCTTGTGTGGTTATTGCTGCTGCAATGGACTCCGTGCAGTGCTATATCCATTAGTGTAGGGACCCACTTTAAAGAGGTCACCGTGAAGTGTCAGGTGGGCCTATACCGTTTGATCAAAAAGTATACTAAGAACCTCATGTTCATTTTTGTAAAAATTTTGCTGAGAAGTATTAGATCAACATATGTTGTGAGGATGTGCGGTCCAAAAATCTCTCTCCCCTCCTAGTCTTTCAGAAAACGGCATTAGAGACTGAGACTAAGAGAGTGCTGCGAATGGAGTGCCCAACAGGGCAATCTGTGTGCTGGCCTGACAGCAGCCTGTATTATGCTGACACATAGGGCCACATGTTTGAACTTGTTTGGGTCTAAGACTCACTCTTTTGCCCATAGTAACCTATGGGCAAATAAGTGAGTTTTAGACCTAAACAGGTTCATACATGTGGCCCTATGTGTCAGCATAATACAGGCTGCTGTCAGGGCAGCACACAGAGTGCCCTGTTGGCAGGCTTGCTATACAGACAGCGCTGAGGCTACTCTGGCAATCAAAGGGTTATATGACGGGGCTCGGAGGCTTCCTCCGGTCCCTGACATTCACAAAGTGATGTATTAGCATACAGAAGTGTAAAACAATAGTGTAAAATAGTTAACTCTTAATGGGATTAAAAAAAGGTAAAAAACCTAAAAAGTGTAGAAAAATATAAATAAAATAAAAATAAATATTTAATACAAAAATTATTGTGCATTCATTATACACAGACAAAAAAATCCTACACAAATGGTAGAACGGGTTATTTAGTGTGAAATGTGAATTTGGGATAAAAATAATAAAAAAAATAAATGCAGATAAAATTTTTTATGTTCACCTGCGGAAAAAATTGTAAAAATAAAAATCTCAGTGTTTTATACATAAACTTAAACTAGTCCAAATACAACTACGTCACTGAAAAAAAAAAAAAAGTTCCGACTGTTGAAATGCAGGGAGGCAAACATTTTTATTCATTAAAGCCTTTTCAGGTCTGGTGGTTAAGGGATTAATGACTGCACTGTTTTGTTCCAGAACAATCATATCATAATGATATACGTGAAAACATGTATTATCTATGCAATGAATCATCAGTGTCCCTTTTGAGCATTCAACAAGTTAAAAAGGTACTGTAATCCTTCTCCTGTAAGTAAGGATTATTGCAAGTGGAACCAAATTTACAATCTGTTTGTCTCGTTTTTCAGCAGTTCAAAATGGATGTCCATTTTTTAGGTCTGATTTCTCTATGCACGTGCAGAAATTAAGAACAGATTTGTTAAACGAAGAAAGAAATTGATACACATGGATGAGCATCCATTTATATCCGTTTTACACTGAATTCAATATAAAAAAAAACAAAGCGAAATTCTTTATGGAAACAATAGTGCATCAGCCTACGCTATTTTCAACATAAAAATGGATTTCTGATGAAACAGAGCACAACTGCTTAAATGGAAAGGAATGACAGATTCATGACGCAGTTGTAAATCCACGATTACTCGATATCAAAATAAATAAATGAAACTTTGTGAATGGTGTAATGCTAATATTTTTTAAAATGTCCAATTTATGGTTCTACATCTTCAAAATAGAAGAAACTCTGTTCTTATTGTTTTGATACTTTTACTGTTTATAGAATTTTCTGACAAATTGTTTGTACTTTTATGTCTACAACAGGTCATTTGTGCTTTTATTTACCTTTAGGCCATATTCACACGGCTTAAAATGGGCCATAACTCGGTCCGTAATTACGCGGCGCAGTGCGCAAATTACGGGCTGAAAACGGGCCAGTCATTACGGTAATTTCCAAGTTCTCTGAGAATAGGATTACAGTCCTCCCTGTCGCAAAAATGGGGGAGGGGATAATTTTGACATGTGAATTCCCAGCGGTATACGCACCGTAGTAAGCAAGTTATGGGGGGAAAGTGCCCCCCCCCGCTCCGCCACGCCCCCGTCCACACGGCGTAATTGAGGGGCGTTATTACGTCCCGCAGTTAAGCCGTGTGAACATAGCCTTAAAGTCATTTAGAAGATTTTGAATCCTATTTTTATTTGCATTGTATTTTTTGTCTTCAGGAGCGGGAATGAGTTTTTTAAGTAAAACTTTCCATTACTGTACATGTCAGGTAACATAGGGCAACATGTCCCATTAGGGCTGCACCATTTTTTTGGTGCATTTTCCCAAAAAAAATGTGACGCACTATTCTCTATAAAAAATGAATTGTATACAAAAAAACTGGGCTTTTATACCCCCGGGATGAACATTTGAATGTCCCTAAAGTAGGTGATCGAATATACTAGAATTATATGCTATGCGCCTAAATTAGGTGCATCAATTTTACTATGTGGGTAACCATACGCCGATTTGGGGACGGGTTCATTATTGGACACTAGACACTCAATTAATGCGCCTTAAAACTGGCGTGGCGGTGCCTCTTCTCTGACCTGTCACCCATTGTTTTGTAGACTATTTTCTCTTGTCTCCTGCTCCCAACAGGTGAGTTTTCCGTAGTTATTTCTTTGTGGTTTTGAGCATTGTTTCCAGCTATATGTCCATTCTCCAAGATGTTTCAGTCGTAGGTCTCTTCCTATCTAGTGATATCTTCACTTTTTTTTTTATGATAGCTGCGTAATCATGAATGTGTATAAAATAACCAAAGATCTATAATTGGGAAACGAATTAAAGAAAATTCTTTCGGAATTTTTTCTCTATGATGTCGTTAAAAGTGCCTTTGCAAGTGTTTTATGAAAATTATCTATGGGCCTATCAAAAGTTTACCCATTTGGTATTTCAGAAGAAAGTTTGTATAGAAAAAGTTCCCCTAAAAAGTTAACTCTCTTATTGACCCGCATCATTTTACATGCTTAAATAACATGTTGAATGACGCATACAGTGAGCAATAGCAACAAGAATTTTGGGAAACCCCAACTTTACCTACTTGTTTGATAATAAATAAGTGTAGCTGGTTTTTTCCTTTTTTTGTTTGGATTTCATTTGGTGTCTCTGTTGGGAGTTTGGTCACATTCACACTGCACTGATCTAAGGGCCACATGTATGAAAACTGTCTAGGTCTAAAACCCACTTTGTTGCCCATTGTAACCAATCAGAGCGCCTCTCTCATTTTTCTAGAGCACTATATGAAATGAGGGCGGCGCTCTGATTGGCTTCTATGGACAACAAAGTCAATTTTAGACCTAGACAGTTATCATACATGTGGCCCTTAGTTTCAAAGTGACAGATATCAAAACGGAACCCAGTAGACCACATTTTAAGTTATTGCTGGCCATCAGGTGCCATTATTGGAAACTATGACAGTAGTGTGACCAGAACCTTAAAGGGGTTGTGCAGTTTAAAATTTTAATTGAAAATGGTGCTGCTGCTGTTAGAAAATAAAGAAAGTCATACATACCTCCCTATTCCCCTCCATTCTAGCACTGCCTCCCTCTGTGCTCTCCCACTGGTCTTCTGTTGCCTTCCTGGGGACGTTTTCACTTTCAACTTCAAAATTCAAACTAAATTTTAACCTGGACAACCCAATTAAAGCTCAATTAATCTAAAGTTTCCTGAATTGGACTCCTGGAAACTGCTGTATCAACTCATTATCTGCATTTTGGAAACAATTTTGATTATATTATTGTACCTCTTAAAAAAAATCCATCGTGGAGACACGGTGCGGTGATCAGGATCCAAACATTTCTGCACCTTGTATGCAAAGAACAGTCGTACAGCCAATTTCTTGTGAATGTAGGGTCCTGGTTGGTTGCCAAGAAAGATGCTCGCGAAAGAGGGAGACTCCTGAAACACTGCTGCTGTGTAAGTTACAGAACTACTGACGGCTCAAGTATCAATCCTAAAAATGGACTATTGAAAGAGCTCGGACACCAATTGATGCGCAAACCATAATGGACTGACGTACTGCAGGTTTTAATTTTCTATACATTTTATTACGTAAAGTTTTGAAAAGGACAATGTATGTTCACGGAATGATATACAAATAAGTGAATATGTGCACGTTGCAATATTTAGCCTAATGTTTTATTGATGAATACTACATGCTAAAAGGGTTATCATAAAAGCAACATCTGTGATCTTTTTAGTTAGCTTACTTTCTATGCCAGAATTGTGATGAATTTCTGGTACAGTTTTTGGCGCAGCACTACGGCACTATGCCTTTTTATTGTGAATCCACACCCACCTCATGTTAAACCTCACCACCAAGTTGGAGAGGTCACAAAAATGGAAACTAAAATATCAACCCATTTTTTTAATTTTGGGAAAAAAACGGACTATAATCTGCTTCTTAAAGAAAATTTGGTACAGTGATCAAGATCCAAACATTTTTGCACCCTGTATGCAAAGGACAGGTGTAAAACCCTTCTCTTGTGATTGTGAGGTCCTAATGGATTGTACTACTAGCCAAGAGCTTGCCATGTCTGGGAGCTTTTTAGATAGCTTACTTTCTATGCCAGAATTGTGACGCATTTCTGCTTTAGTTTTTGGCATGAGTGGCACATTGTGACTATGCCCCTTTAATATAAAGCCACACCCACTTAATGATAAGCCACATCCCCAAGTTGGAGACATCACAAAAATTGAAACTACAGTATTAATCTGTTTTCTAGATTTTAGAAACAACTTTAACTATAATATTTTGCTTCTTAAACAGAATCTGTAATGGAGACAAATGGGGCATTGATCAAGATCCAAACATTTCAGCACCCCGTGTGCAAAGGACAGGTGTACTGCCCTTATCTTCTGATATTGAGGTCCAGATAAATTGCCTTATAAGCCAGGAGCTTCCATGTAGGGAGCTTTTTAAGTGATACACTGGAAGGCATACTACATACTCCTCCCTTCTAGATTGTAAGCCCTCACGGGCAGGGCCCTCTTTCCTTTCTGTATCGGTTACTAGTCATTTTTCGTCACCATTGTATTTGTTCAATAATTGTTATGTATGTAACCCTCCTGAATGTACAGCGCCCTGGAATCAATGGCGCTCTAAAATAAATAATAATAATAATAATAATAATAATAATAATACATAATACAAGTTCTAAGGGTATGTTCACAAGAGAAAGAGAAAAAGTTTGCTTGATCAAAACTTACCTGTTCCCGTTATTTATCTACCTGGGCAGCATGTGCCTTTTGCATGAGTTTCTCTGGATGCGGGTTTTCATGTCTATTTTTTCAGATGTTTTGGGGAAACAGAATGAACCTAATCAAGAGGTAGGTGACATACTGCACAAGGAAGTTAGGGGGGTTAGGTTTGGTTAATCCCAGGGTTTAATTTTTGTTGGGGTATCTTTATCAAGATAAAACATAACTTTGCATGGGCACACGGGGCCCCCCCTTTGTGGGTAGCCCCTCCGTGGGGAATGGTTCCGCCTTACTTCCGGGAATGGGATTTTGGGAGGTCAAGTAAAGGGAATCTTTCGCGGCCAGCAGTATTTCCCATCTTATGTTGTCATAAAGCTGAAGATCATCTGCCAATGGTGTCTGGAAAATAAATTTTTAGAAAAGAACCCCTCACCAAGAGACCCCCCTGGATGGGGAAGGGTTTATTGCCCCCTTTTTTCAGAGACCATTGGCCCTCAATGATTGCCTAGATCTGAGGATCTAGGTTTATTGATTTCGGATAGGATCCCTTTAAAGGTTTGGGATGGGGGCCTTGATTTTTGTTCCAGGAAAAGACAAATATGCAAGGGGGAATTTAAAGTTAGGAAATTCTAATGATGGGGGTTTTTTCCCCCATTGAGGGTTTGCAGCAATGCATTAAGACCCAGGGAACATTCCCTGCTTAAATTTGCCCTTATAATTTAGGGGTTTCTACAAAAAGATGGATTTTCCCTTAGGGTTGGGCCCTAGATTGGCAAGTTTTCCCCTATGCTGAGGGGGTTTATGGAGCGTTAAAATTGGGAAAACGGGGCCCAAAACTTTATTGAAATAGTGCAGTGCGTGGTCGGTATAACACATGGTTGAAACGGGCCCTTGAACCCTAAAAAAACCCTTTCCAGTGGTGTAGGTGATACCCCAACATTTTTCAAAGACCGGGTAAAGGGTTTCATTTGGGGTGGAGCTCAGAGGGTTGGGGGGAACCCTAGGGAAATCCCCCCTCGGGAGGGGTTTGTTTCCCTTGGGGTAACCTAAATTTCAGGGTTTCATCTTTCCTGTGGGGGCTATATGTCTGTGCACAAAGCTTTTTGTTTTCTTCTTTGAGCAGATAAGAGTGAAGGGTTTACAGATACCAAACCAGAGTCTTTAGGATGGGTTAGGATGGGTTTGATTGTTTTTATATTTTAAAATATATAATTTTTAGTATTTGGGATTTAGGGGAATGTATGACAAGCACTCCAAAATTTTGGCCCCATTTAAAAACTTTCCCCGGGACTTTGAGATCGGGGGGGTTCTGGGGGAAAGTTTTCACACTTTCAACCGTAAAAAAATTTTAACATTTTTTTAATTTTGAAAGGCAAAACCAGGCACATTATAGCTGGAATGGGTAGAAATCAAAAACTTTTAATGGAAAAATATATGTTAAAAATATAAGCAACCCTAAGACACCACTAGTAACCACTTTGACTATTGCTTTCTCGGAAAAAAAGTAAATTTGAAAATTTTCCCGGGCCAGGATTGTCACCTGGGATTTTTAAATGGTGGGTTTTTAAGGGGGTTATTTTTTTTAACATTAATTTTTTTCCCTTTAAAAATTTTTGATTTTATGAATCAAACCCGGGTTTTTTTTGGGGTGGATTGCCTTTCTGTTTTTTACCCTTTTTTTCCCCCCGTGACCAAATGCATTCATTTTAGGTTTAAAATGGCTACAACAATCTTTTTTCCTTTAAACTTACTGCTGGGATCAGGGAGGGCCAAGAAAAAAAAGGGGTTTTTCCTTTAGCCTGAAATTTGTTTTTGTAAATTTAAAAAACACAAAATTTATGACCTGCAGTTTGGAAAAAGGTTTTTAGATTTAAAGGGCATTCTGCTTTAAATAAACGTGCAATAAAATTGGTGTGGGGGGACAAAAATCATGAAGTTTGCCCTTTTCTTTTTTATATTTTTTTGAAAAAACAAACAAAACAAAATGTGTATGGGGTTTTGTTTTGGGTGATATGCATGTTTATGTAAATACACACACAAAAAAAATAAGGGAGGTAAGAGAGTTAGGTTTGGAGGAGGTTATAAGGGGAAGGTAAGGAAAGAGACTGGTCCTTGCCTAGAGTGGACTATGGTAAGGACATAGCCTTTAGGTCACGAAAAATTCAACCCCGAAAATACGGCCCAAAAAAATTGGGGAACCCGTTTTGTATGGGGGGTTATATCAGGAAAGGTTTGGTATCAAATAGTTTATAATTTTTTAGCTTTTGACCCCAAAGGGTGGGATAAAAAATATTTATATATAAAATATATTTTTTTTTTTTTATTCCCATCCCACCCTTTTGGAAATTAAGCTATAAATTAAAAAAATAATTTTGGGTATCTGAACCATTCCTGATATAATCCTAAAAATATATTATATTAAATCTTGGGGTTTTTAATTTGTAAAAGTAAAAAAACTGCATAAATAAATTTAAATTTTAGTTAGAAAATTTTTAAAAGTTGGTAGGCCCCGTAAGGGGGAAAATTTGGTTTGGGAAGTGGGGGAAAGCGTGTAATGAAATCATCTGATCAGCTGGTGAAGCTCAAATGGCCATTGTAAATATTTTTGGATATCGTTTCTGTATATATTTTAATTTTAGTGCCGAATTTGTAAATGATCCAACAGATTGAAAAGCGATGCATAAAACATATCCAAAGACGAACCCAAAGTGTTGTGCGTGTTTGAATGCGTTTTGGCTGCAGCAGAAACACACCCTATAGTTTTAAACAGGGCTGCCAATAGAAATTTTGGGGCCCCATACAGCCAAAGTGCCTGGGCCCCCTTTCCATGTCCCGCCCCCAACACGCCCCTTCCAGGCACCACCCATTCAGTTTGCGTAGCGCCCCCCCTTTCACGTCCTCATTATTTCCTAGTCTGGACAATATAACTTTTTGATCAATTTTATTCTAATTTTTATAGGATGTGAAATGACCAAAAACCTGCAATTTCTTTTCTTCTAAAGTGTACAGTGTACGGGATAAATAGTGTTATATTTTAATAGATCGAACTTTTATGGACACGGAGACACCAAATATGGGGAACTTTTTCTTATTTTATTTTTCTAATTTGTACAATGGTGAAAGGGGGTGATTTGAACGTATAATACTTTTTTTCTTTACTTCAACTTTGAGTACCCCTAGGGTGCTTCACAAACTAGGGGGACACAGTCATTTTTACAGCCTAATGCATTGTGTATACAATGCATTAGGGTGTACCAATATGGCAGTCCCCCCCCCACCCCTGGCCAAAGGTGTGTGGGTGAGAGGGTACTCTCCTCCTCCCGGCCATGTGTGTGTGGGTGAGAGGGTACTCTCCTCCTCCCGGCCATGTGTGTGTGGGCGAAAGGGCTCCCTATTCTCCCCCAAACACACACATTGCTGGGGGGAGGAGGGGGCCCCCACATAGATAGCAGGGCTGGGGGAGGGAGCCTCCACATAGATAGCAGGGCTGGGGGAGGGAGTCCCCACATAGATCGCCGGGTTGGGGGAGGGAGGTGGCAGCCCCCACATATATCTCAGGGCTGGGGAGGCTGGTGGGAGCCCCCACATAGATAGCAGGGCTGGGGAGGGAGGAGGGAGCCCCCACATAGAGAGCAGGGCTGAGGGAGGGAGGAGGGAGCCCCCACATAGATAGCAAGGCGGGGGGGGGGAAGAGGGAGCCCCCACATAGAGAGCAGGGCTGAGGGAGGGAGGAGGGGGCCCCCACATAGATAGCAGGGCTGGGGGGGAGGGAGGAGGGAGCCCCAACATAGAGAGCAGGGCTGGGAAGGGGAAGGGGGCCCCCACATAGAGAGCAGGGCTGGGGAGGTGAAGAGGGGGCCCCCACATAGAGAGCAGGGCTGCGGGGGAGAAAGGGGCGAGGAGCACTCCTGAGAGGGGGTCCCAGCTCCCGGTTACAGCTGTCCGTGCACATGATGCTTTTTCTACTTACAGGTCCTGCGTGCTGTAGCCGGAGCCGGGCCCTCCTCTCTCTGTCGGCGCCACGCTGTACTGCCCAGCCCCGGGATGCAGAACAATTTGAGTTTGTGTGGCCCCGTCCCCAAGGGGACGGGGCCTCGCGGATTCACATTCTTCTGCATCCCACAGACAGAGGAGGAGGGCCCGGCTCCGGCTACAGCGCGCAGGACCTGTACGTAGAAAGCGTCTGGGTAGGGGGGAGAGCGCAGCTGTGGCCAGGAGCACGGGCCCCCTCCCAGGAGCATTGTGGGCCCCTTCCCAGCAGCGGCGGCTCCATTCGCCGGCCGCTGCCGGGCCCTGAGAGTGCGGAGCTCAGAAGCGCCGCGCTCTATTCTGTAATGTGAAATAAGGGGCCTGCTTTCCGCGGGCCCCTTATTTCACCGGACCCCATACAGGAGTACTCCCTGTTCCCCCTGTATGGCGGCCCTGGTTTTAAATAGGGTGTCTGCTACGTCAAATGGATCAGGAATCGACATGTCAATTCTTTGAACAGATCCGAAAGACGCATGAGAAAGATGCATGTAAAACAAAACATCGGTGATCACTCATCTAAATGTTGATGCGTGTTTTACACTGAAACTGATGGAAATCACATTGCACATTGTTAGATGCGTGTTTGGGTCCGAAACATGGATCCAAACATGCATCTAAAAAACGCTGTGTAAATATTCCCTTAAATCCTTTGTCAAAAAAAGACAAAAATAAACATAAAAAAAACCTTATCTATATGTTCCCTTGGTAAACCTCTGTTATTGTTTTGTCATGAAAGGGGAACACGTCAAGACTAAATCTCAATATGATTTGGGATAATGACTTTGTACATGTGCATCTTGGGTGAATGTATGCATTGAACTGTATGTCTTAGCCTTCCTTTTTTCCTTTCAGGGATTTGCATTTCAGTAGGGCTAGTCATCTGATGTGGGACCACCATTTCTGTATGTATATTTATATATATATATATATATATATATATATATATATATATATTATATATAATATATATATATATATATGTATCACCACCTTCAGGTCTTAGCAGGCTATAAATTATAAACTGTTCTGATATCCTAACCATTCCCGATATAATCCTATATGTATATTATATAATATATATATATATATATATATATATATATATATAATATATATATATATATATATATATATATTATATATATCGTGTATAATTTGTAGGTATATGGTTTAGCAGGAATTATATTTTCTGTGATTTTCTAAGTTTTGGCTTTTTCTTAATATTTTATTTTAAAATTAATCACGCTTCCCCATCCAAAGATTCCACCTACTGTAACCATTCCTGACTGGAATTTGTATTTCAGATAGTGACCTCTAAGTTAGGTGTTCTTTTTTTTAAATTACACTTTCTATATATTCTATATAATTGAGATTAATAAAGGTATCATTTTACTTGGTAACCTGATGCTCCAGCAGGTGATGCTTTGGTTGCCAGTTGGGACTCACCACCAGGGTATGGACCCTCCCAAAAATAAATAAGTAAAACTTTTTTTGTCTTGAGGAAATCTGGAATTTAATGGCTCACATTTTCTTTTGCTGTCTAAAAGTTAGACAGCGGAAACTTAGACAGGCAGTCTAAAAATGTGCTAGACTTATCACATTGGTTGTTGATAAATTTGGCACATCTTTTGACATGTCTAAATTTTTAGAGCAACTATTATTTGCTTTATTCTGTACGCCAAAATTTTTATGTATTTTTGGTGCAGCATGTACCCTAGCATTGTGATCACGCCCCCCTTTCTATGAATCCACACCCATTTTACACCAAGCAACATCCTCTCTGCCATTTTACGACACTTTTTTGGCACAGCCACGCTATTAAATGTAGGGCAGTGACTTTAGAAAAAAAATTGCATCTTTTGCCACATATCCCCATTTGTAATAAACAAAAACAACAAAAACACAGCCACGTGTTTGCTGTACTTTAATAGAAAGTTATCCATATGCTTCTCTCTGGGTAACAAACATCCTGAAAAAATGTATGTAAAAATGTATACGTAAAAAATCTTGGAAAAAAGGTAATGACTTTCATTTGTGTTGCAATATATTATTCAGAGAATCACAAGTTCAAGTTTTCTTAGGGCATGTTCATGTGCAGCAGGTTTGTTTTAGAAAGGTCTACAACTGCAAATCCATTTCATACACATCAGTCAAATTATTTCTGTAGCAGGTGTATGTCTTTTAACTCTATTCAGAAGAATGGGAGAATCTGAGAAATGTATGCAAATTTATGCAAGCACAGCATGTGTTTTGGATAAATGCCACTGGAGTTTTGGGTGCAAGTTTCTGATCCAGAGCCAGGAGTGGATTAAAAGAGGTATCAGAAATATAATGGAAGGATTTATACTTCTTTCTGGATCGAAATTTAAGTGGCATCTTTCCCAAAAAAACCCTCTCTTTGTGATTATACAGATAGTGTTTTTATGACTTTTTTTTAAAGTCCATGCTGACAGTTTTTTCAAGGTATCCACTATACAAAAACTTGGAAATCCCTAAAGAAGCATTTATGCTATCTATCATACATGAAAAAAACTTTGAGATTCTTAGTTCACATGTTTTTGAGCAAAAAATGCTTAAGCCACCCACTAACTTTAGGGATTTCAATGTACTGTATTGCCCTTTTTGCAGTGTGCCACTGGTAATGGTGTGCGTGTGTGTGTATATATATTATATATATATATATATATACATTATATTATATATATTTATATATTATATAATTATATATATATATATATATGTCGCAACCCTGCCAGTGGCACCCAGGTTCACATTGTGGTTTTCAGAAATGTTTTTTTTTTTTTTGTGCAGAACAATACGTTGTATTTGGCATATATTGCTTTTAATCTATATGGGGAGGAAGGGGTGCCTCCATTTTGGTTTTCTGCACCCCGCCCACTTTCACAGGCTGTTATATGAGTGCAGCTGCAAGGCTGGTGTTTTTTTATTTCTTTCTCTCTGGATAATGGAGGTCGGTTGACCCAATGAGAGGCCTGAATTTGGCTCTATTGAGAAGTAAAGATAGCGTAGGACCACCCGACCTGAGATCACGTTGTAAGGTCGTGGGTGGCCTAAGCATTTTTTGATCAAAAACATGTGAACTAAGAATCTCAAAGTTTTTTCATGTATAATACTGAAGATATGACACTTTGATACAATGTAAACTAATTTGTATACAGCTGATATACATATCAGTGTAAATTTTATGTGCCCTCAAAATAACTCAACGCACAGCCATCAATGTCTAAACCACTAGCAACAAAAGTGAGTACACCCCTAAGTGAAAATGGACAAATTGTGCCCAAAGTGTGACCACCATTATTTTCCAGCACTTCCTTAACTCTCTTGGGCATGGAGGTCACTTGAGCTTCACTGGTTGCAGCTACTGGTATCCTCTTCCACTCCTTCATGATGACATCATGGAGCTTGTGGATGTTAGAGACCTTGCGCTCCTCCACCTTCTGTTTGAGGATGCCCCATAAATGCTCAATAGGGTTTATGTCTGGAGACATGCTTGGCCAGTACAGCATATTTACTCTCATTTTCTTTAGCAAGGCAGTGGTCATCTTGGAGATGCATTTTGGGTTGTTTTTATGTTGGAATACTGCCTTGCGGCCCAGAAAGGAGCGGATCATGCTCTGCTTCAGTCACAGTATACATGTTGGCATTCATGGTTCCCTTACTGAACTGTAGTTCCCCACAGCTAGCAGCGCCCAGTGGGCCCTGGGGCATGGCAGGCCTGGTACTGGGATTTAGGGAGAAAAAGATAGAATATGAAAACCAGAGTACAGTTTGTGTAGTCATGTGCAGTAGCTTTACGGGCAAGAGGAGAGAAGAAGCAAGAATTAATTCCACTTATAGACCTCACAAATCAACTCCATTGGTGGGCTTCAAGGATTAGATCCACTGGGCCCTAGGCCCCTCAATCCAACACCGACCATAGTTGTCATTTCCAAGCTGAGCTTCTGTGCCTGGGGAGAATGGTACATTATGAAAATTTGACTAAGACACCATGAGAACAAGTCCTGCCCCTGTGGGTATGGTATAATCAAAAAATAAGTACAATGGGACAAACATTATTGGTAAATGAGTAATTCCGTAGATGTGGAATCACTGTTGTTATAGATGTAAAAGGTTTAACAAATAAACTTGAAAGTGATTGTCCATTAATTGAAAAAAAAAAAAAGTGCCAGTCGGGAGGGAATAAAAAACATCCCCCCAAAAAACCTTGTGGTCCAGTCTGATGATTGGGGAAGAGTTTATTGTTCTCTGGCAACCACATCTTAGACACAGCATCTAGTTGGTTGTGTAATGAACTTTAAAGCTCGAGCAGTGTTTTAGCTTTTTTCGGTCTATATACCCTGTTTTGTTTCCCCGAAAATAAGACAGTGTCTTATATTAATTTTTGCTCCTAAGGACAAGCTAAGACTTATTTTTAGGGATGTCTTATTTTTTAAGAACAAGAATTCACATTTGTTGTTGAACAAATAATCAGCATGTATTAATATATTGTAGTGATTTCATCACAAACATCAGCATACTCAGCCAAACTCTGAATTGCATAAAAAAAATGCACTAGGTCTTATTTTCGGGGGTGTCTTATTTTCAGGGAAAGAGGCACCCCTTACCATCTTCTAGATGCCCATCTACCATGCTAACCCATCGCCCAGGCACTGCATACACAAGTATAAGCCTCTGCTATTTGACATGAAATTACGAATGTGCCCTGGATTTACTATGACTGTGCATAAGCATTTCATGACATTGCAGCTGGAGGTGAATTGAATGGAGTATTGAATACTACTGATGCTTGTTGCATGGTTCAGCAAACAGCGGGATATCGTTTCTCCTGCCTCCAGTGTATTAATTTTGTTATCTGTGGGTGTTGGTATGTGCATAGGAGGGGTGCTCTATGACTAATCCAGGATATGACTCACACTGATCTGCCAGTCCACATTATACAGAATTTGACAACAGAATTAATGAAGACAGTTTCATGTGAAAAAAGGAATACAAAAGAGACCATATAATTGTACATTTTTCTTTATTGCTACTAAAATGTAAGAAATATTTTCTGAACACACAGTAAATAGTGTTTCTGTAACTTTGGTATATGGCTTAAACAGCTCTACATACAACTGAAGTGTAACCATTTTTAAAATTTCTTTTATCACTCTAAAATGATCAAAGTATTTTTGTCAGCCTGGATGCCGCTCAAAAACAGAAGTCTTATATTACATGCTCCTAGATTGGTTCTAAAAAACTACTGATTATTAATGTGACCGGGATGAGGGGAATTTTCTAATACAACAAAGATCAACTTGCTAGGTTCTTTCATTGACTTTATTCCTTAAAGGGGTTTTGCCACAAAGTAAAATTGACTTGAGAAGTTTGTAAATTAAATAATAAAAATTTTCACCATTCATTATTAAAAATTCTGCACCGTTTTTGTTTTAGCTGCTCCTTTAGTGATCCATTGTTTACAGCTCATCTCCAGGGGATGCGACCAGGGCTGAGAGCTCCTCAGTCCTGGTCGCACATGCTCAGACGTCACTTCTCCTCTCAGGCAGCTACTGAGTGTTCACAACCCAGATGCTGTCATTCTACTCCCGTCCTCTGTACTTCTTAGTAATTAGTGAAACAGTGCAAATAAATAAAAAAGAAACCTCAATGAGGTGTGTGAATTGATAAAGAGAAAAAAAAACAAAGGGTTTGGTTGCTGCAGGGATTTGAACCGATGACCCTTTTGCCTGAAGGCAAAAGTTTTACCTCTGAGCTACAATGTAGCTACTTACAGTTCTAAACATAAACAGACCTTTTTTGACTAGAGAGAGGAAAGGCCTGGTGATGTCATCCTGCTGTGTCACATGATCTGCAATTCAAACAAATCACACACGCCCCCTTCTGAGCATACAAAGCTGAAGAACTGGATGCAGGAGGTAGGAAATGAGATTGTGGCAAAACCCCTTTAATTAAGGTGTACATTAGTGTTCGGAAGCCATCTTGTCAGCTTCATAGGTAAAGGGGACTGGTGGAACCTGTGGCCGAGGTGGGGGCACCAAGAAACCTTTACTAGAATATTTAACATGGAATATAATTTGAAGACAGCATGATATAGCGTAGAAGAAGCTGAGGAGAATGATCTATAGGGCCACATGTATGAAAACTGTCTAGGTCTAAAACTCACTTTATTACCCATAGCAACCAATCAGAGCTCATAGCAACCAATCAGAGCTCATAGCAACCAATCAGAGCGCCCATTTCATTCCATATAGTGCTCTGGAAAAATGAAAGGAGCGCTCTGATTGGTTGCTATGAGCTCTGATTGGTTGCTATGGGCAACAAAGTGAGTTTTAGACCTAGACAGTTTTCATACATGCGGCCCATCGTTTTTATTGCTGAAAAATGCAGACAAACTTGTAATTAATTAATTAACATTTTAATGCTTTTTCTGGGTTAAGGAATCCAGTAGACGGTCTTATCAGTGATTGACAGTTTTTCCTTTCTAAGCGTGTACATAGGGTTGGCTGTCAATCACTGATAAAAACACCTGCTGGACTCCGTAACCCAGACAAAAGCAAATGTTTAAATGAAGAGATTAAAAGTTCTACTAAATAATTTCACATTAAATTATTTATCCATCGGCTCAGCCCCTCCTGCTCTATAAAATTCTGTCTGTAGGTTACATAGCATGTTCAGTGTGACGGATTCACTTTAAGGCTATGTTCACACGGCTTATTCTGGGACGTATTTCAGCCCGTAATTCACGCCGTGCTGCGCGAATTACGGGCTGAAATACATCCCAGCCATTACGGTAATCCACAGTTCTCATAGAGAACTATGGATGATGCCTCCTCTCCCTGCTCGCACAATACGTCGAGCGGGGAGAGAAGTGACATGTCAATTATTCACGGCGTATACGCGCCGAGAATAATGCATGTCTATGGGCCGGCGGGGTGCCGCGCCCCCCCCCATCCCTCTCCCGTACACACGGCGTAATTGCGGGCAAAATACGTCCTGCAATTAAGCTGTGTGAACATAGCCCAAGGACAGCAAACTAAATCTTTTGCTTCATGTCAAGGAAAGACTGGTTATGTTTTGTGGTTTAAGACCAAATCTATGAACAAATTTGGGTTCAGAGCCTCCAAAACTCAAATTTTTTCTGTAGCCCCAACACTATCCCAAACCCCAAGATGAGCTTAGTCCCTCGTGGCTCCCGGAGCAGCCTAACTTCCATTCCAGTGTCACCTCCTCACTCCTGGCACAGCCTCTGTTGTGGTCTATGTGACCTTATCACTCCAGTCATGGTGTCACTTCTGGTCAGTCAGTAACAATAGTGATGTTGACTGATAGCAATGCCACAACAAAATCAACACGGGACCAGGGGCCAGGGCCGCCGTTAGGGCAGTACAGCCAGTACTGCTGTACGGGGCCCACGACTGAAATGTGAAACAAGGGGGGCCCGCTGATGGAGCATAAAAATAACACATCATTTATACTATTCAGTGAAGTCCAAAAAATAAATTTCAAAGACATTGCTGCCATTGTGTGGAGGTTTTTTTTCCATTCACAAATATTTTTTTTTTTTCTGTTGAGAGGAGGGGGCCCAGACTTTTTGGCTCTACGGGGCCCTGAGATTCGTGATGGCGCCCCTGCCAGGAGCATTGGGGAAGTTAACTCTTAAAAGCTCGTGAAAAAAAAAACTAACTCTAATTCCAAACATGCTTTAGGGTTACAGAAGATTTCTCTGGCAAATTTCAACTTGAATCAAATCACTTTAATTCAAATTGAATTTCATAGTGAATAATTACACAATGTGCCTGCTGTAATATATTTGAAATATCCCCCAACATGGTGCACGTATGTCAGGGAAGATATTGTATGCTACCAAACATGTTTTAAACATAAAGTTCTTCTTCATACAATGGATTTTTCACCTTGTATGTGGTGGATTTCACCATGGTTTTGGATGAGTTATACCTGTTTAATAAAAGCACAAAGAACTTCCAACATAGTAAGCATACTGACATGTCTCCTTAGTCACACTATGAGTAAGGAGACATCTCCGAAAAGCATCAGCGTGCTGGCTATGTTTCTGTGAATATACGCTTTTAAATCTTATGGATAATCAATAAAGTCTTAGATACTTTTACTTCAAACCTCCAGATTGATGCTGAAATTTCTTTGTGCTTTTAATAGTCCTTTGGAGGTGGCTTCTACCTCCCCGTGCAGCTCTGGAAACTTTTCCACTGAGGGTGAGCTGACTATATGAGAAGTATTGTCTATATCTATTTAATGGGGCAAATCTGCGTCCTGTCTACCCCATGCAGGTTTTTTTTTTCATATCTTGGGTGGAGTAATCTGTGAAGCAGATTCACATTAAATATAGTGAGATTTGGGATTATGTCATAATACATGTGGATTTCAGCACAGAATGCATTCAGATTACATGCCAGAATCCATGTGAAATTTAACTAATAAATCAATTGCACTGAAAGGCCACCTTCCCTAGATGTTAATGCCTGGAAAATATCCTCAAGCCTCGACCTGTGTACTTCTACTCCCCTGCTGTTTGTTCTGTCTGATAGCAGGGAGTGATGTCATCACACAGGTTGCAGCTGGCAGTGAGAGCTTGTGTGTTATCTGATCATTCAGACAAAAGACAGTAATTACTACTGTTTACATTAGCTCAGAAGCTTCTCCTGTCCTGATAGAAGGTAATTTAGCTAATCTAGACTAATAAACATAATAAACAGAGAAGTCTGAATACACTGGGCTCATATGCTAATTACAGACAGCTTGACCAGAAAGGGACAGAGCCAAGCAGCATTATTTCATTCATACATCCTATGAAACTTTGAGATGAAACAACCCCTTTAAGATTCATAGATTTGTCATTGATAGACACATGGACACCAACCATTTACATTTTTTGTACAACAAATTACTTTTATGACAAATTTGTCAAATATTTATTTAATGCGCTAAAACAATCCTCCTTTTTGGCATATCTAGTTGATGCGCCAGACATTTTACTCTGTCATTGAATACTATATGGAAATATTTATTAGAAGTGTCACTGGATAACCAATTTGGAATGAACATTTGGCTTAGTCTATCAGGCATCTCAACATGTTTTTTTTGCCAGAATCTTGCACACAAGAATGTTGCATGTCTTTAAAAATGTCTCCCGTTTTACAATTTCTTCAAAACTGTCAAAGTTGGAGCAAAATTGTTTCAATTCCATGCTTGTTATACATACTCTGCAGTAATTTTCTATAACATTTTAGTACTGTTTGTTTAGTAAACATTTCCCTATGTTTGCAATCATTGCCCCTTCTAAGCCACACTTGCCTCTCACCCAGCCAGCCAAGAAGCTTTGCTGCACTGAAGAGGGGCAAATATCCCAAAATAGCTGTCTGGAAACGAACTTCACTGATTTGTCTTCAATCTCTTTTAGGCTCTGTCTCCAGTTCACACAAAAATGTCAGTTTTTTCAGTGTTTTTCATTTTCAAAAAACATTGAAAAAAAAAAACTGTAATGAGGTCCCATAGACTGGTATAGTAAAAACGTCCTGTTGTCTTCACAGAACATCTTTTTGCTGGTCCTTTTTTGAAACGTGGCAAAAAACAACTGAGCAGGGCAGAAACTTTACTATTGGAGTCCATGTAAAGCACCTGAAATTTTTTGGTGCGTTTTTTGCAGAAATACACAGCATTTCTGCAAAAAAAAAGTGGCAAAAAACGCACCAAAAAAAGCAAAATTCATCCAGAAACAAAAGTTTTTTCAGCAGCTTTTGACAGGCAGTAGACAAAAACTCAGTTTTCTGAACATTTTTAGGATTTGGTTTTCAGGTTATTTTTTGTCCACTGCCGTGTAGACATAGCCTTACATTGCAAGACTCTTCTAAGTCACATGTAAATTGAGGATTACTACATCCAATAGATGGCAGTGGAGAGCTCCTCAGCTCTTTCCCATAAGCCTTTGTTCCTATGTTTGTAATCCACAAAAGAATTAACAGCCTCTTTAAATAAACTCCCTATATATTGAAATGCCATATGAAATACATGGGATGAGTGGAAATCTTCTCTACATGCTGCAGCTTTAGGGTCGTTGACACATCAGAACACAGTTAGGCCTAATCTAAAATTCCATATGAAATTATGTATCAAATATTGATGCCCAATATGGAATCTTATTTTACAATTTGTTCCCTTTTTTAGTTCTGTATTTTTCTTCCTTTTTCTCAGGTGTCAGCTTTTTATGTTTCTGTATCTGTTCAGTTTTGTTGTGTAAAAGGATTAACCACTTCCTGCTATTAGTATAAGCAGTTTTGCAGCTTCCAGCGCCACAGCTGCACTTGGAACAGAACTGCAATTAACAGCTCTGTTCCTAGAGCAGTCTCTGTAAGCGCTTAACCCTTTGATTGCCGCAGTCACTGACCGTGGCATAATCAAAGGGAATTCCCCTGCTCCATGGCGTGATCAGGACTCCCGGTGACCCAATGGAGCCTGAGGAACATCTGTACAGTCAACCCTGGGGACCTAGAGCAGGCATCCTCAAACTGTGGCCCTCCAGCTGTTGGGAAACTACAACTCCCATCATGCATTTATATTATCTATAACAGTGGGAATGATGGGAGTTGTAGTCTCCCAACAGCTGGAGGGCTGCAGTTTGAGGATGCCTGACCTAGAGTAGCCCCAGGGCTGCTTGTCTAGGAAGCCTGCGGTCAGGACACACTATGTGCTGCCCTGACTGCTGCCTGTGTCAGTATGACACAGAAGGTAATTTATTAGCATATTCATGTATGCTAATACAATACTAAGTGTAAAAAAAAGTGTTAAATAGTTATAGTGTGATTTAAGAAAAAGGGAAAAAAGGTAATAAAGTGTGAAAAAATACAATAAATAAAAGAATAAAAATAAATATTTAATTAAAAAGTTACTGTGCATACATTACACACAAAAAACCCTACACATTTTAGGCCTCTACATGACCGTGATTACCTGTAGAATTCATCTAAGGCATCGTTCACACGGCTTATTTCGCCGCGTATTTGCCGACGGATTGACGATCGTCAATCCCGGCAAATCTCCGAAATAAGTCACAGCCTATTTTCTATTGATTTCAATAGAAAGTACGGCTCGTCGTTCACACGACGCGTAGTTCCGTTCCGGATTGCCGCCGCGGATTGACGACGGCAAGCCGGACGGAAAAACAATTGACATGTCAATTATTTCCGGACGGATTCACCACCTACAATGATTGTAGATGGTGAATCCGTCGGGAAATCAGTTACAAATACGTGCCACACTTAGTGGCACTTATTTGCAACTGATTTTCAACTGATTTCAGAACGTATTTACATCGGAAATCCGTTGTAAATACGTTCTGAAATAAGCCGTGTGAACGAGGCCTAATAGGTTATTTAGTGTGAAATGTGAATGGTGATAAAAAAAAAAAATAAAAAAACCAAAAAAAAGTGCAGTAATTTATTTACAAACTTAAACCATGCCCCCCAAAAATAAAACTTCTCCTGCATAAAACAAGTCCTCATACATCTGCGTCATTTAAAAGATACAAAAGTTACGACTGTTAAAGTGCAAGGAGGCGAAAAGTACAAAATTTAGCTGCGTCATTAAGTCTTGGTGCTTTAAAGGGTTAAACATTTTTTACACCAATGCAGTATACGCCAGTGTGAGTGATCCCTAAAAAGATGGATTTCCTAAGCTTAAGTAGCCTCTTCTCTATGGGTGGCTGGTGGCGCAGGATACAGTACAAGTATCTGATCACTGTTGCGGTTGATATTTTTTTTTTTCGTTTCTTAGATTTACTGTAATAAACAGCAATAAATGAGTCAGACCGACTATGACTGTGCATAGTGTCATCAGTGTTGTATTAGCAGCAGTATATTATACTGTGCATGTTCGTATTTGCTTTTCTTTTCTCTACAGATTTTGAGCCACATGAAATGTTATTGATGCTGCTGACACTGCAGCATTTTTTTTGAACCTTAGTTTTCTACAATAATTGCTCTGCTGGGCATTTTTTTCAACTGTGTTGATGACGGTTTGGAAGGAAATATTGCTATTGGAAAGGGAAAGCAATGAATTAAATAAATAAAATATTTTACAATCAAACAAACTCCAAAAAACACCACCACCTCAGAATATATTTAAATAAAATATATAAATTTTATTGAATCAATTAAAATATACTAAAAGATCCCTACCTACACAAAAAATAAACCACCTAATCCATGATCACAACATACAAAAACAACATAATAATCAATATAAATAATGCATAAACAGGTGTAATAATACAGGAACGCATATATACCATATATACTCGAGTATAAGCCGAGGCACCTACTTTTGCCACAAAAACGGGAAAGCTTATTGACTTGAGTATAAGCCTAGGGTGGAAAACGCAGCGGCTACTGGTGAATTTTAAAAATAAAAACATATACCAATAAAATTGCATAGGCAGTTTAATGTCCCCCATAGGCAGATATAGGCTGTATAGGGTAATTCTAAATGTTATTCCCCAATAGGCAGGTTATAGGCATGTATAGGCAGTTTAATGTCCCCCATAGGCAGGTTAGAGGCAGCTATCGGTCCCCCTAGGTAAGTGCCCCCATAGGCAGGTAAAGGTCCTCCTAGGCAGGGTATAGGCAGGCATAGGTATTTATAGGCTGGTATAGGTCCCCCTAGGTAGGCTCTAGGCAGGTATAGGTCCCCCTAGCAGGTATGGGAAGGCAAGGCGGAACAGGCAGGCTATGGGCGGGTACGGGCAACTATAGCAGGAAAGGGAAAGCATAGCGTATTTGGGCAAAGGCGGGGTATGGCGGCATACAGGTATGGGCAGGAATGGGCAGGCATAGGCAGGCTATGGGCATGTAAAGGCAGGCAGGGCACTAAGGCCCCTAGCAGTATCAGGTTTTGGAAGGGCCCATAGGCAGGTGTAGAGGATTTTAAAACAAAAAAAACACTTATCGACTCCCCCCTGCTCCGCCCCTCGCCGCCCGCCCCTCGCTGTCGGGCCTCCCGCGCGCTCTCCTTCCTCTTGCCGGCACAGGCGGGGGGTTACAGGCCACGCACGTCCACTTTTGAGAAAGGGGCGCTCGCATCTCTCCCCCAGGGGTATCCCTTCACCTGTGTGAGCTCCGGAGGAGTCAAAAAAGGGTAAAGGGGAACCTGACAGTGCCGGACCACAGCACGTCCGGACACTGGGGGCGACTCCCTTCATTATATGCGCTCCCTGGGGGCCGCATATAACTGAAGCGTCCCTGTGGCGTACGGGCCACGCAGACCCAGTCCCCGACATTTATGAGTATAACCGAGGCCCTTTTTTCGCACTTTTTTTGTGCTCCGCTTAACCGATATTTTGGGTAATAATAAAATAAACAAAAACATATAAATAAAGATACATAATAAAATCCTGAACCTGTTAAAAGCCCAATGGCAGGCCAACCCGACGAGTTTCGTTTTAGCTTTGAAAAGTATGTAATGAGTATTAATTAAGAAAATGTAATTTTTCATTTAATTTTTAAAAAATAGCGTTCCTTATTTTTATACCTGTTTTATTATTTAATTTAGGGTATATTATTTTTTTGTATTTGGACTTTATTAGGGTGTTTATTTGTGAGGTCGGGATCTTTTAGTTATTTTTAATGATTCAAAAAATTTAATATTTTATTTACATAATTCTGAGGCGGTTGTTTTTTTTTTGGACTTTGTTAGTCTGTTGGTACCACAACCACCAATAATATTGCAGGTTATTGCCCAATCTTTGTATAGGTGTGGTCTATTTTACAATCAAGACAAAGAATATAGAAAAGTTTTATACATTTTGGTTGTAATAAAAAAAATCAAATAATATTAAATTTTTTTTAAAACAAAGGGAGACATGTATGAAAGAAAAACTTGAGACTCCGTTTTACATATTTTGTCAAAAGATTTTAAGCGCCCACGACTTTTAACGTATCTCAAAATCGGGCAGGGGCCTAACTTCTTTTCCTCCAAACGAGCCAAACACCTCTCACTGGGGGAACCGACCTCCATTATTCAGAGAGAAAAAATAAAAAACACCCAAACCTGCAAGCTGCCCTTCTATGACAGCCTGGAGAGTGGGCGGGGGGAAACCCAAAAAGGAAGCACCCCTTCCTCCCAATTTGGTTAAAACAATGTCAACCAATATAACGTTTTTCTGCACACAAAAACATTTTTGAAAAAAACTAGCAAACCGGTGCCACTGGCAGGGCACGGCACACATTTTAATTTTAAAAAGTACACACACAACCGCCCCACGGCACATTTCCAAAAAGGCATACATTTGGGAAAAACCCTAAAGAACAATTTATGCCCCATCTATATACATTAAAAAACTTGAACTCTCGGTTTACATATTTGATCAAATAGTTTAAGGCCCCCCGCTTTCAACTGACCAAAATCGCAGTCCCCACCATCTTTACCTCCAACGACCACAGGGCCCTCATGGGGGAACCGACCTCCATTATTCAAGAAAAAAAAAAAAAAACACCCAACCGCAAGCTGCCCTTTTTATGACAGCCTATATGGGAAAGGGAAAAGTGCTTCCATTTTGGGGTTTTGTCCCCGCCCACTCTCACATTATAAAGGCTAAGATAGCTGAAAAAAAAGAAAAGCATTAAAATACAGTTAGTAATAAAACTATGGGACTATCTACAGGTCCCACCAGACTTTTATGTGCTGCCTTGCGTTTAGAATAAAGGGGAGGGCACAAAAATAAATTTCAAAATTTTAAAGTAGTAAAAATTTTAAATGTAAAAACTAACTAATCATGGGTTATTTAATGTAAAAAATTTTTTAAGATTCATTAATTTTAAATACATTTTACAGGGGATATTTTTCTATATTTTTGGGAAAATTAAATTTTTATATAATTTACAGAAACATGTTTCTTAAATTTTAAATAATTAAATTTTATACGTTTGATCATTATCAAACAAAAAAATTTTTTTATTATTGTAACTGCAAAAATTGATCGCATTGAAAAAAAGTCTGCCCCTTCGAAACATTAAAATGCGCCTAATTTTTCCCGAAAACACATTCAATATGTGTTTTAAAAAATTAAAAGGATGTGGTCGAAAACATCCCATAACGGCCCCCCAAAAGCCCCAGAACAAACCCCCTTTATTTTTAGGGCCCCATTTGAAAGTTTTCGAGTCTTACCCAACAATGCACCTTACCCATACTTAGGCGCATTACACATCGTTTGCCCTTTAGTTTTTGGGTGCAATTTTTAAAACCCCGAAAAGGGCGAAAAACCCTTTTATACAGGGCCCCCCCAAAGGGGTTTAAAAAGGGGCCCCAAAAGTCAGGATGCAAAAATGGCAGAAACAAAGGGGGGCAAGACAGAAAAACCCTTTCCTTTGGTTTTAAAATTTCTTTTTTGCCCCTTTTCAGCCAATCAGAGCTCCCTTTTATTTTTTCAGAGCACTATATTAAAATGAAAGAGGGGATTTGAGTAGTTGCTATGGGCAATAAGGAAAGTTTTGCAACTAGACAGTTTTCATACATGAGGCCCTAAATTTTGATCCACACAGGTCATTCATTGACCTTTTTTTTTTAAACATGGCGGTTTTACAGTATGTTCACACAATGTAGTTGCGGGTGTATTGTACACGCTTCAATACGCCGCATGCTTTAGAAGTACGTGCTGGCCAGCACGCAGCCCCATTGACTTCTATTATCAATATGCGCCGGGAAGATGGACGTAATTCTATGAGAAATATGAATGACTGTAATTGTGGGGCGTATTTTGGGTGTAGTCCTAATGCTCCCGCTGCTCTAGTGTTCACATCTGGTCCCAACTGATGACGCCATTTCTATAGTTCATGTGACATGGCAGCCCATTGATGCCATACATACAGAAATAAATCACTGAAGTCTGTACCTGCAGTGTCAAGTAAACGAGGCCATTATGAGCTTAGAGGTGTCCTCAGAATGGAGTTTGCCAAATAGGAAAACCCTTTTAATGGGAATCCATAAGCTCAAATAGTGTGGATTTTCCAATATGGATTTGTTAATCCACAGATTATAAAAATATAAGTCACTAAGGGAGACAAGTATGAAGGAAGGTGCTTCAAAGTGAATTGTCGAGTGTATAATGCACCTGATGTATGAAAGTGGTTTTTGTGCGTTCATAAATGGAGTCTAAAGTTCATCGCACCACGTCTGTGTGTTAGGCGCATTACGAAACTTAGGCGCATTAGTAATGCACCTAACATGTATAAAGGCTATAGATAGGGTGGAAATAAAAGAAAAGTCATTAGAATAGCATGTCAGTGAATAGAAACTATGGGAAATGATCCTGCTTTGGAGGACCACAGGTCCCAGCCAGACCTTTACTGTGCTGGCTCTTGCTGTATGTAGAATAAAGGGTGAGCAGCAAAAATAAATTTAATGTAGTAAAAATTAAAAATTGTAAAATCTGAACAACAACATCAGTGGGTTTTAAAATGAAAAAAAATTTTTTTCAAAATTAAAAATTTTAAAAACAAAAATTTATATAATTTTTAAAAATTTTATATTAAAAAAATTTTATTAAATTTAAATTTTTTAAAAAAAAAAATTTTTTTATAATTTTCATTTAAATAAATTTTTAAATTTTATATATTTTTTATAATTATCCCAAAAAAATTTTATTATTTTTCTGGTGTTAAAACTTTAAAATATTTGGGCAATTTTTTTTTCCCAATTAAACAAATCTAGCTCCCTTCACTCCCCAGCCAATCAACAAAAACACTGAAATAGGTCAGCATAAAACGCCAAATTTTAGGGCCCAACCCACATTCAAAAATACCCTCCACCCCCAAATTTATTAGGGGAAAGTTTTTCCAACAGCTATTAACACTTAAATTTTTTTAATCAACCAATCACTTGGGGGCAACTCAGTTCATTTAAGGGATGTAAACAGTGGGCAAAAACAAATCTCCGCTGTTTTTAAACCGAGCATCAAAAATGGGGAAAAAAAGGAGGAAATTTTATTTCCTTGAACGTGGCATGGTTTTTTTTTGGGCCCCGAAGGGCGGTCTTAAAAATTTCAGAAATGCCCATCTCCTGGGAAATTTTCACGAAAAACCACTCTAGGGTTTAAAAGAGAATGGTTTCCCAAAAAGAAAAAACATCCTTGAGACGCCCGTTTCCCTGGGCAAAATGCCTTGTTGATTGGGGAGAGGTTCCCAAAGAGAATGGGGAACTTGTTCGATCTGAATAAATGGGAACCCGTGACTTTAAAAAGCCCCCCGTTTCCAAACCAAAGGGAAAAGGGAGAAGACATCTCTGAACGCACCAAATCGGCGAAAATTTGAGGGAGAAGGGGAACAGCAGCAGAAGACCCAAAAACCGGTTTTTACTCCTTTCAGCTAAAAACAATGAAACTGAGGCCCCCCCCAAAATTTTCCCAAGCTCCTTTGAAAATTTGGACAGGAAAAGAAAGGGAAAAAAAATTTCCTTTTTCCCGATAGCTTCCAAAATTTCTTTCTTCGACATTCGGGGTTTTTTAGGGGCAGAATTTGGCGGGCAACAACCAAAAAAAAGCAAAGGATCCCCTCCTTGGCCACAACGGTTTAGGGGTTGGGGTTTTGGTTAGGGGTTCCCTGGTGTTGGGAAAAATTTTTTTTTGGCACCCTCCATTTTTGGGCCCCTTGGTACCAATTTGGGGGCATCGTTGCAACACCTTTTGAATCAAAGCCCCCCGAAAATTAGGGCAGTTTTTTGGAAAAGGGAAAAGGGGGTCCAACCCCTTTCTAGCATGGGGAACCTAATTTAAAGGGGCCCTTTTATTTTTATTTTGTCAAATATTTCCGAGTGTTTGGTTTTTTTCACACCCCCAGAACGCCCCCCGAACACCCTCTCATGGTTTGGCGGGATTAAGAAAGTGTTGAAAGGGTTTACAATAGTGTTGACGAATTATTAAACGACACAAATTTAAAAAAGGGGCCCCCAATTTTTATGGGGAAACGATTTAAATTTTAAAATCATGGGGGAAAATTTTAGGTTAAAAATTTTTCATCAACTAATTTAAAATCGCCCCCTTTTTTTCCCCCCGGGGGCTTTCGTAATTTTGGCGGCCCGCAAATCAGATTACAGAATAGAGCAGGGTGAAAATGTGTGGCGACGTCATGACTGGGGTGGGTTTGAAGGTTTTCGATTGGCCCGGAAAAAACACATGACCTCTTTATTTTACATTTAAAAAGCGTTTTCCCTTTTAGCCCCCATTGTCCAGCGTCTCAGACAAAGGACCCTTCGGCCCCTGCATTGATTTCCAAACCGCTCAGGGAAAAAATTTTTATTTTTTTCTTTACAAAGAAACCCCCCTTTCTATTTTCTGTGAACCTTACAATTTTTTTAATTAGAATTGGGAAATTTTAAATTTTGTTAAGGTTAAAGAATTATAAAGGGGGGCTCTTTCTGCTTTTTAAAGTCACGGGGGGGGGGGAGCAAGGAGGGGGCCCCCGCGGGGGCCCAACAAAGACCCAAACTCTATAAAGAATACTGGAAAAAAGTTCACCCAAACTTAGTTAGACATTGCAATAGTTTATTATTAAAAAATTTTTTCTATTGAAAAATTTCCTTTGGGAAAAATTTGGGGCAGCCTGAACTTAAATTAGGTTAACCCCAACTTTTCTAGTAACTGCAAATCCTCTTTTAAATGCAAAACCCACTTTATTTTAAAACATAAAAACATTTCAGATAAAGGGGAATCATTTTTATTTTGCTCATTCCCAAAGTTTGTTTATAAAAACCACCTTGCACTTAAAATTTTTAATCCCCAAATTTTTTAGTCACCACCCCGTGATTGAAAAAGGGGCCAAAAATATCTTTTTATTAACCCAAAAAAACAAGCTCTATAAAAAAAACTGGGTAAAGTTCACCAAACTTAGTGAAAAACATTGCAATAGCTTTTTTTATTAAAAATTATTTCTATTGAAAATATTTTTTCCCGGACATTGGGCCCCCTTAACTTAAAAGGATACACAATTTTTCTATTAAAAGCACTCATTTGTTAGGGGGCAAAAATCCACTTTAAATTTTCAAAAAAAACCCTTTCAGAAGGGTGTTCATTTTTCAATTTTTGCCCATTCCCCCTTTGTTGGAAAATATCCTCCCTTTTTCTTAAAAATTTTTGGAAAACCCCAAGTCACACAAAGGGTTAAAGGTGCCCCAAAAAATACCTTTGAAAATCCAAAAATTTTAATACATGTTTTTTTTGACTTTGCGCACTACAATTTGGGTTTATATAAAGGGAACCCCTTTCACTTAAATTGAATACTTAATTTTTTTAAATTTTACCACAGGTGAATTGATGGATGCCAAAAAAAAACCTTTTATTAAACCGAAATACCCTTTTCAGGGTACTTTTTTTTTTCACCCTTTTTGGGGGCAGCCAAAATTGTTGATAGATTCTACTTCAATTAAAAAAGAAAACACCCCTTTTGTTTTTCACCCCCTTGGAAATTGGAAAAGTTGCCAAAAATACCTTTTTAATTTTCCGAATACATTAAACATAAAATTTTTTTTTTGCACTTTTTCCCATCAATGTTTGTTTTATTTGAGCCACCTTTGCAGTTTTAAAAGTGAATCCAGCAAAAGTGTAGTTACCCCCAGGAAAAAAAGGGCCTAGGTGCCTAAAAAATACCTTTTTTTATCCGAAAATCACTTTAAACCTTTTTTTTTCACTTTTGGGGCCCCCAGCTTTGTTGATAAGGGCTATCTTTTCAGTTAAAAAAGAAAGGTCACCCCTTTGTTTTTTAAATTTTAGGGGTTTTTAGATAAAACCCTTTTTTTTGCCGTCCTTTTAAAAAAGAGCAACCCTTCCAAACTCTTCATACCTTCCCCAAATTTTTATATTTCGAACAAGGGAGGAAAATTTTAGGTGGAAAAATTCCCAAAAGGGGGGTTTTGGAAGGGGGTAAAGGTAACCCAAGGAAAAGGTGGCTCCCCCAGTGCTTTCGACAAAAAAAAAAAGGGGGGGAAAGCCCCGGGTCTAGTTTTGGGGAGGAAAACCCTTTACCTGTCATCGCTGGGTCAGGGCCCTTTGGGAACTTTAGTAACGAACAGGTCCCAATTTTGTCCTTCAAATGGTTTAATTTCAAAACCCGCATCCAACATTTTTCCCCCCTCGTCCTCCCGGGAAAACACGGCCACAAATTTTCGTCATCAGCATCACCCATTTCCCTCCAACATGAAGGGAGGCCCAAAATTTAACCCCGTGTACCCACCACTGTGTATAAAAACCAATTTTTTGAAGACTTCTTTGATGAAAAAAATGGGGGTTGGGGTCCCGAAGGGCAGTTAAAAGGGTTTAAAAGGCCAAAAAGGATGTATTTCTCTGCATCTGAAACCCCCGTTTTCTGTGCCACAGAGGAGAGAAGGAAGCCGCAAAAATAAAAAAAAATTTTCGAGGCTGGTAATTCCAAAAACCTTTTTGCCAGGGTGTTTTGGGAACAAAAAAAGGCGAAATCTTCTGGCCCCCCTTTTTAAACGGTAGGGTTGGGGGCACAATCCCTTTCCGGCCAAAACTGAACTTTTCCGTTTCCAGAAATTTTTTAAAGAGCTACCCTTTTTCCTTTGGGCGCCTTCTAAGTTAACCCCCCGTCAACCCCCTTTTCCCTTTTGAAAGTTTCAACACCGGAATTCCACCCCCAAAATGCTCCCCATTAGGCAGCAGCGCCCAAAGCAATTTTCCCCCGTACGAAGTGCACACATGGCCTGACAAGCAGCCGGGGCGGGCCCCCGGGTGTTTGAGCCACCGGGGTTTTTTGGGGCATGGGGGAAAAGCTTTTGCACCTTTCCTTGCCTTTTTGAAAAGCCCCCAAAAAAATGGTTTAGTTTCGGACAATTTTCCCTTTTCAGCAGAGCATTGGGGGGATCTTAGTTTTGGAACTATCGGGGACCCCCACTGAAACAACGTCCGCCACCCCAGGGGGAACGTACACAATGCCCGGGCACGGGCCTTTTTTCCCGTCCCAAAAACCCCAATTTCCCGACAGTTTCACATTTCATTTTCCTTAACAATTTCAGCATTTTTTCGGGGGCCCAAAACTATCCCAAAGGGGGCGCCCCCTTTAGCTCTTCCCGGGGCATCATCTTTAAGGCCCGTCAAATTTTTTTGTGTTTTAAACTTTCCGGAAACACGAGGGGGAGAGGAGTGGTGTGTGTTTAACCACGATTTCTTTTTTCCCAAACCCCGGCCCTTGGGAAAAGGTTTGGCTAACGCGAAATTTGGGGGGAGGGGAAGGGGAGAGAAAATCAGTTTGCAAAATGCCCCTTTGACCCAAATTCTTTTGGGAAACAAGGGGGCCCAAAAACTAACCCAAAGAGTGCTTGGAATTTTTCCCCTTTCCTCCCAAAATTACCCCGCAAAAATGCCAAACCCAAAATTAACCCATTTTTCTTGGGGGCCCCCCAACCTTTTTTCCTATTCCCCCCGGTTTCAAACCCAAAAATCACACTTCCCTTTCCAAACCCCCCAAAAAATTTTAAATAAAATGCCGGAAAAGACACCTTTCTGATTGAAACCCAAATTGGGGAAAATCTGTTGAGTTCCTTTCTTCCCTTTTTCCCAAAATTTTACGGGTGGGAAAAACAACAGGGAAAGTTACAGCATTTAAATGCCAAATTTTGGGGTAGGGGGGCAGCAGGGAGGCAAGGGGGGCAGAACCTAATGGGTTGACCTTCGGGAATCTTTTTTTACCACCCGTCACCAAAAGCAAACAAAGCAGTGCCCCCAAACCAAAAAACACAGGGGATCAGCTTAAAAATCATGTGCACGACTATCTGCGTCTCCACACCGATTTTTTTGTGGTTCCCGGACCCAATAGACTTTTTGGGTATCCAAAATTGGGCAATGGCCCAGCTTTGGGGTCTCACCCCATAGAGGTGGGGGTCCTGTTCCCAGCCCAAAACTCATAACTGAGCGGCCTAACCCTTCCAAAATTGGAGGGGTCCCAACCAAAACAAACGCATCCGGCCCTTTCCACAGATAATGTGGATCCCTTTGACTTTTATCAAGATTTTAAACCCGGCAAGGATCCTTTATGTTTGTTTGCCCCAATTTTCCGATTTTACCCCATTAGTTTTCCTTTTACTTTCAAAATTCCTTTTTCCCCAAAAAAAAATGGTTTTCCTTTTTTAAAACTTTTTTTAAAATAACAATTTCTTTAACTTGCAAAAATTTTTAAATTTTTCTTTTCCCCCAAAATTTCATTTTTGCTTTTTCTGAGAGGGGACTGTAAAAAGACCCCCAAAGGTTCCCTGACAACACCGGAAATTTCCCCTTACTCACTTTATCTTTAAAAAAGTTTTTGGGATTTTTCCAAAGGTTTTTTAGGGCCCTGTTGCTGTAGATTAAACCAAAAAAATGGTCCTTTTGAACAAAATGTGGCTTATTAAAGGGGGCATTTCTTCCCCCCTCACAATTTTTTAAAATTTTGGGCTTAGAAAATCAAAATTTTTAATTTTTTTGGGGTCATGTAAACTTTTGAAAACCCGGGAATAATCCCCTGGGCCTTTTTAAAAAAATGTGGGTTCTAAGTGGGAATTTTTTCCCTCACAATTTTTAACCCTTGGGTGAGAAATTCAAATTTTTAAAAATTTTTTGGTTTTATGCTGCTTTGAAAAGGCAGCAATTAAACAACCCGGGCCAATTATAAAAAATTTTTTTTTCAAACAGACATTGTTTTTCAAAATTGTCCAAAGTGGCTCAAGGGTTAAAGCCCTTTAAATTTTTTTGGGGCCAAATTTTTTTCTTTGAAATGCAGCTATAAATACAAGGGCCTATTATAAAAAAAAGGGTTTTTCTAACAGACATTTGTTCTTCACAATTGTCAAGAGTGGCTCAAAAGGGGGATTTTTTCTTCAGGGAAAAAGAATTGGGAAAAGGGCCCCTTTAATGTCACCTATTGCAAAATAAATTGGTTTTTGCAAGATCTTTAAAAATAGCTATCAATCCCCCATTGAACAACCCCCTTTAATACGATTTTAAAAAAAGAAAACCAAAAACCCTGTGGGATTCCACCTATTTTAAAAATTTTGTTTTTTAAGATTTAAACTACAAAAAAAAATTTTTTGTACAAAAAAGCTGGGAAAAAAAATCCTCTGAAATTTGTAAAAAAGGGAGGGACCGGAAAACTTGACCAAATGTAGGTTTTTTCAGAGGACATTTTTATTTTGGGCAAAGGGCCAAAGAACAAAGTACCCGAACAATTTCCCTCCCCGTTTGGGTTAAAAAGAAAAAAAGAATGCCCAAGAAAAAAGGGGACCTTTGGGGGTAACAGGACGTTTTAAACCCCCAAATAAATTTTTCCCCAATTTTAAGCTCAATTTTTTCCGCACTCATAAAAGGGTGGGCAAGCGGCTACCCAGGGGCCCTTTTTATTGACTGTGTCCGGGGAAGGGCTTTTGGGGTTCTACACTTTCCCTTCCGACCCTTTTGCTTTCAGCACGCCCGTTTTTCCTTTTTCTTTTTAGCCGTCACTTTAACTTTTTAAAAACCTGCTAGTTAAAAAGATTTTTACGCGCTCCAACCTGGGGTCTTTTACCACAAAACCCAATTTTGTAAAAATCCGGCCCGGGGGCAAAGCCTGGTTCACCCGGACAAGTATATCAATTCCAGTTCAATAAAATTTTTTTGGTTTAAAAGACCCCCTTTCCGGCACTTTTTAACCCGGTTCAGACAGGTTTAATGGTTTAATTTTAAATGTTGCCCCGGGCCAAAGGGAAAAGTATATGGGCCATTTTCAAAATAAAATGGTTTTGGGTTTAAAAGGACTCCTTTTTTTTTCCCACACTTTTTTAAACTGGGGGTCCCAAAAGGGTTTAATGGTCATTCTGTTTCCCCGGAAAAGGGGCAGTAAAAAGTCCGTTTCCCAAATAAAAAAGGGCTTGAAAAACTCTTTTTCTGGCACCTTTTTTAATCTCGGGGTTTAGACCCCTTTTTAAAAGGGGCCAACATGCGGGTCCAAGGGCAAGGTATAGTTTAAATGTCCCTTTTTAAAAAAATTTTGGTTTGAAAAGACTCCCCTTTTTTTTTCCCGGCCCCTTTTTTTAAAACTGTGGGTTTAGACAGGGGTTTTAAGGGGCAAAGCTGCGGTCCCAGGGCAGGGTTTTTTCCATTCCCCAAATCCTTTCAAAAAATGAAAGTAAAATAAAAACTGCCTTCTGGGACTTTTTAAAATTTTGGTGATGCAGGGTTTTTAAAGGGGCAAAGCTGTGGTACAAAAAACAGGGTTTGTGAATGGTGTTTTTGCCTTTTTTTTCTGTGGCCCTTTTTTAAAACCTAAGTTTTTTTGGGCCGAAGAATTTGCAAGGGATCCCTTTGACTGTTTGGGGGGCTGTTAAAAATTTCCCCGCTTCCCCCAGCCCTATTTGGGGGAAATAATGAAGGTGTTTTTTGGGTTTAAGGGAAAGAAGGTTTTTTTGCTCTCCCCCTAAAAAATTTAAAGGAAATCGGGTCATAAACGACGCATTTGAAAGAAAAAATTATCGCTGGGGGGCCGAAATATCTTTCCCCGATGTCGGGAACCAAAAGAAAACGCTCCCCACAAATTTCGAACAATGCCCTAACACCCAAAAATTAGGGGGCATTTAACAAACCAGACCGGGTTGTTAGGTCAATTTTTACGCCCAGAAAAGGGTGAAAAATCCGATCACACGTCTCCCTTATTTCAAGGGTTTTAAATTGTATTTTCCTCCAAAGCAAAACAAACAAAATGTCCAGAATACTCAAAAACAACATAACTTACACAAACCGCAAAAACCCAATAAAAAACTTTTTTAAATTTTATGTCCGTACATAAATATTACATAAAAAAAACATAAAAGATCCAAGATTAAGACAAAAAAGCCACTTTAGCCCTCACAGAACTGATTAATTAAAAAAAAAATTTCAAGCTAAATACAGAAATTTTCTTGGGACTTTGGGCCATAATTTGGTTTGAAAGCAGATTTGGTATCAAAAAAGGTTTAAAAATCAAATTTCATATTTCCCCTAAACTGTAATTTAAATTGAATTCTTTCCAAACCCGCAGAAAATCCACATTTTAAAAGGCATTAAAACACAATGCAAATTTAGATGCCACTAAAGAGAACCTGTCAAAAGTTTTTATCCCCCCCCGCGAGGACAAACACAAGCTAGTGGCAGATCTGCTGTTTTTCCCGCGCTTTGTCCCTTTTTCTGTAAGATGCTGTATTTTTTGGGCATTTTAAACGCAAATCTTTCTCAAGATTGGGGGTTAGCCACGCCCCCCAAAGGGAAAACCCTGCCCCCGGAAAAGGGTTTTTCAAATGTTTCAAAAAATTTAAAGTAATAAAGGTTATCATTTTAGGTGGGGGGGGGCTAAATCCCCCAAAAGGGGGGGGGTTTTTTAAAAAAAACCCGACTCTTTGAAGACTTTTCTGGCTGAAAACTGCAATTTGATCACAAATACTCAAAATTTCAGAAAATTACAGAAAAAGGGACATAGTGCCCGGAAGCAAGCAAAGTCCTGTCATTACTTGTGCGCCCCCCCAGCAAGGGGGGGGGCAAAAAACTATGGACAGGTTTTTCTTTTAAATTTCAATGAAAAAGGGTTACTTTGCAGGAACAAAGTTAAAACCCCTTTCCGAATTTTTTACATACAAGTCAAAAGGGCCCAAAGTATGAACCTGTTTAGGTTTTAAAACTCACTTTTTGTCCATAGTTAAAAAACCCAGGGCAAAAGTTTGGGGTTTAAGACCAAAAAAGGTCACACATTGGCCCAAAGTGTTGGGTAAGGTTTATTTTAAGTGGGGTTGCACAGGGAATCCCGTACAAAAAGGCTGTTTTTGCATCTTACACCACCCCCCCCTTAAAAAGCAGAGAATAAGCCAGCTCCGTTCCCCCGCTGTTTAACCCCTTTGATGCCACACGTAGTTGGGGGTCAAAATTTAATGGGAAATGGGTGTCGGCACCATTTTTCCCCTCCAATTGGGGGACCCAATTTGGGCTACATGGTGGTTTTTGGGGAACCTTGTGAAAAGGGAGTGGGAAAACAGCCCCTCTTTGTTTACCCAATAAATCACATCCCCTAGTGGTCAAATACCCTAGAGGGACTCAAAGTACAAGTAAAAAATTTTTTTTAAAGTGTAAAAAAATTAAAAAAATATTAAAAGTTCAATAAACTTCCCTTTTGCCACTTTACGACAAAAAAAGTTACACACATTTGGTATCACCCCGTCCATAAAATTCCCATCTATTAAAATATAACATTATTTATCCAATATTATTAACACCGTAGAATATTTTTTTTTTTTGTAATTTCACGTCTCCTAAAAATTTGAATAAAAGTGATCAAAAAGTCACATCTCAAAATGGTACCAAAACAAAGTTCAGCCTGCAGGAAATGTGCCATCACTCAGGTCCATGCATAAAAAAGTTATTGCTCACAGAAAATGCCGCTGCGGTGCAAAGGTAGAAAATTGAAAATGTTAGGATTTTTGAAGGTACAAAAAAAACATAGAAAAAAATCGGAAATATTTATAATTTCGGAATTGTATCAACCTGCAGAATACAGATAATACATATTTTATTCCAAAGACCGAACTACTTAAAAACAACCCCTCCCACAAACATGACGCAAGTACGTTTTTTTCCACATTTTGTCCCTTTTTTTTTGCCATTTCACAGTATATTCTAGGGTACAGTGAATAACACCATCAGAAAGTGCATTTTGTCCCAAAATAAAAGCCCTCATATGTCTCTGTAGATGGAAAAATGAAAAAGTTATTGATCTTGAAAGGCGAGGAGTAAAAAACAAAAAAATAGGCTGCGGAGAAAAGGTTAAAGTTATTGGTTGCAGAAAATGGCACTGCAGAGCAAATTTAAATATACAGAATATTTTTATTTTTTTAAAAGTACTAAAACATGATGAAAAATCTACACATTTGGTGTCACCGGAATCGCTCCGTCCTGCAGAATCCAGATAACACATCATTTGTAAAAATGAAGCCCTCTACACAGATGGTGCAACTACAATATTCTTCACTTTCCATCCCACGTAGAATTTTTTTCGGTTTCCCGGTACAATATATAGTATGGTCAATGGCACCATTATAAATACTTCTTGTCCCGCAAAAACAAGGTCTCACATGACTATATAGATGGAAGGTGGGAAGAAAAAAATAACAGGACAAAAAAAATAGGCTGCAGTGAAAAGTGGTAAGAAAGGAACATAAAAATAAATTGCTAGTAGAGAATTCATGTCTGCCTATTGACTAACTGATAACATCTTTATACAGCCTAAAAAAAAAGTGTAAAACAATGCCAGGAAAAAGGCTGCAAAAAAAAAAAAACAACACTGTGGGGCAATATCAGTAGCACACTATCAACTAAAGAAACTATCAAAAGGGACATAGGAATTTTTGAAAAAGCTTTCTGCTACCTACTAGGTGCATGAACATTTTTTTGAGGCTCTTAGTTCACATTTTTGATCAAAACTGCTTAAGCCCACCTCCGAAGCGTCAACAAGACCTCAAATGCAGGTGGGTTCCTACACTATTGTTACCTCTCTTTTTGGTCTTGTTCAGACCTTCATACTTCATGGAGTGAAGGTAGTGTAAACGTAGAAAGACAGGATAAGGATGCACCAAACTTAACACAGAGGCTCAAGTTTTAAGATCTTTTTTGTGCAACTTGAGGTTTTTTTTTTAAAACCAACTATTAGTTTACCTTGCACCAAAATTGTATATCTGAATTTTGGCATTTTTCTGGCACAATTTTGGCATATTGTATTGCACTAAGGCTATGCCCCTTTCAAGCAATCTAAGGGTATGTTCATACAGCTTATTTAGACATGCATTTCGCCGTGTATTGCGCTTTGTACGTGGCGAAATGCGCGCCGCAATTACGTAATCGTATTGTACGCGCGGGTGGAGAATTGACATGTCAATTGTTAGCGGCAAATGCGCGCTGCTGACAAGGCATGTCTATGTCAATAATAATAATAATAATATAATTATATATAATAATAATATAATAATAATAACGGCTGCAAAACACAGTGCGCTTTTTCCTTAAATGCTATGTGTGAAACTACCCCATGGGCCTCCTTCACATTTTTTTTCAGTGCCTTTTTTTTTTTTTTAAATCATACATTTTTCACACACATTTTTCTTGCCAGTTTTCAAGTTCTATAATAAAACCTGTGGAAAAATCCATTAAAAAAATACTTGCATCTTTCCTGTAACAAATCATGTGATCTATAGATCATGTGGTTTAATGATTCTTCTTTGAATATTGTGATTATTAATGTAAAAAAAAAGCACATAAGATGCACAACAAAATCTCAATACAGTTTTTGAGAAGAAAAAAAAACAATAGAGAAAAAAATGATAATGACCAAAAAACACATCCAGACTGAGAAAAAAGGTCCCAAAAGAAAGGAATTGGTAAAGTATGTTTTACATTTTCCTGATAACTTCCAGCTAAAATCTGGCTGCAGTATTTTTAGAGAAAAGAAAAAAAAACAGGTAAAAATAGCAGAAAAAATTACACAACTGTGTTCCACAAAGGAAGAAGTTTATCAAGTGATTTACCCCAGGAGTTTGGCATTTAATATGTTACTAATTGTTGTATAAGTTGCATTTGTTTTATGTCAACTTCAATAGTATTTTTTAAAGTGGGTGGAGGTTACAACAAAAGGGGCGTGGCATCATGTTGCTCACCACATTCACTATAATTTAACTCAGAAAGTAACGTAAATTAAGTCATAAATCTACTCCAGGTGCCAGAGGGCTTTTTCAGGCAGGTGCACGGACACTGGAAGATGCGCCAAATATATTAAAGGGGTTGTCTCGCTACATTGATTCATCTTACTTCAGTCCTGTTTTCTTGGCTTCACTTTGAATTCAGGGGCGTGTTTACTGGCTTCTACTAGGCTGTAATAGAAGCCAGGTCTGTAGCTATATCAACCAGTGCTGGCGGCCTATCATGAGAGATTGAACAAGTCTGTAGCTATAGTGACCTGAGGAGCTGATGCAGTCCATACAAGAGGAGATATCTAGGAATAGGTAGGACACTGTTAATGGACACATATTGCAAAGTGATTTGTTTTTGCAAGATCTTTAACTTAAAAAGCAGCGATCCTTGTAGCACCTTCTGTCTATTTTTCTTTAAGACAAGCGCATTTTCTGCCACTCTTCATATGTTTTCCCCAGAGTCTTTTTAGTGACATTTTTCTAGCATTTTTATTTGTCTTTGCTCAACTCTAGACTTTTAATCAACTTCTTGGATCTGGTGACCTCAACCTAAGGATCCATTGACAACTGCATTGTAATTCTTCAATTTATTAGAAGGTTGATCAATAATTTCTTTTAACACGAGAAAAAAAATTGAATAAAAATTGCCTTACTTATCCACTTCCACTGTTAGGCTATGTTCACACAGCTTAATTGCGGGACGTAATTACGCCCCGCAATTACGCCGTGTGGACGGGGGCGGGAGCGGGGGAGTTAGCGGGGGGCCGGCACTTCGCCGGCCCATTGACTTGAATTGCCAGCGGCAATTATCTCCCCGCCCGGCGGATTCGCCGGGCGGGGAGAGGAGACGTAATCCATAGTTCTCTATGAGAACTGTGAATTACTGTAATGAATAGGCCGTTTTCGGCCCGTAATTGGAGCACTTCGGCGCGTAATTACGGACCGAAATACGGCCCATTTTAAGCCGTGTGAACATGCCTTTATTCCTCCCCGCTGTTAAGCCCAGTCCTCGAAGATCTCCTCTTCTTGCTACCTTGTCCCAACACAGGGAATACCTGACTATATGGCATTTCCTGTGTCAGGACCAGATATGGGGAATAAATCTGCAGAAACTGGGCTGAGCAGTAGTGGAGGGGAAATGGCAGTGGAAGGGGAGCAGGGAGGTAAGTAAAGCACTTGTTTTATCCTTTTGAAATCTAAACATTATGGAGGGGTGCACAAGAGGAGAATAAAGATAAGTAAAGCTTCCTATTTTTATTGTAAAGAAAAGTTCAGTTATCCCTTTTTAAGTTTTTTTTCTGTCAGTGGAGATAAATGACAACTTTCCAGTGGAATATTTTCAAATTTTCCAATTTGATTCAAGAAGGAATTAATAAAAAAATGGAAATTGTATTTTCTACCGCATGATGATCCCAATGTTAATGGAATATTTGAATTCTGGCATTAACCATTATAGTTTAAATACTGTTATTACAACTGGACACAATTCATTAATGCAAACACAAAACAGCATCAGTGCTTATTGTAATGCAGTACTGTGGACACAGACGTAACTATAGTCATATGAGCCATAGATGCTATGGAGCCCAGAGGTTTAGGAGGCCCTCTCATGGGCAATAACATTGTATTTTTATTTTTTTTAGGTAAGAACACATAAATAGCTTTCTGCTATCTACGACTATCATGTGAATTCTCCGCTACATGGCGGTGTTATTTATACCTATTACCGATGAATATTATGTTGTTACCTTAGTTATCTGTTACAAGGTAATGGGGCCTTTCTTATTGTTCTATGTGGCCCTATAAATTCTAGTGACGCTCCTGACCTGTAGAGTCAACAATATATAAAAATGCATTTTAGAAATATTCACATGCAGAAGATTTATTGATTTAAAGAATTCTGGAATTAATCCATATATATAAAAATGGATCATGAAAAAATCTATGCAGTCCATTCAGATGGACAGTTGTAGAAATTTCTGCTGCAAATCTGCCATGGGAACACCATCTAAAATTTTCCAGCAGTTCTTATACAGCGGTCCCTCTGGATACAATATTAATTGGCTCCGGAACGACCATTGCATATTGAAACCATAACTCTATGGAAAATTCACAATTGGTTCCAAAGCCCCAAAATATCACCCAAGATAATGCAAAATAAAGAAAATTAAGCAGATAACAAATTCAGATACAGCAAGTTCAATATAACATCAGAAAGAGCTGTTGGAAGCTGGAAACCACTTTCTATGATGAGTACAGGAACTTTATACACAATGTACCAAAAAAAAGGAAATGGTTCCTACCTGGTGCCCAGAAGACCACTCATCCTGGAACATGTAGACAGCTGTTTAGGACATCTAGTACTGCACTGTGCTGTAGAGAGGCGCTACTAGATCCCCCAGTCACTGCCTGCACTTCACTAATATAGATGTTTTACAAATAAAGGGAGACATGTATGGAACTAGGTGCATCAAAGTGCATTTTTGCATCTATTTTTCAGTGTCAAATGTGCCTCAATGTATGAAAGTTTTTCTGTGTTCCTAAATGGTGTCTAAAGGTCATCGCACTTCACCTGTGTGTGTGGCACATTACAGAACATGTATAAAGGCTATAGACAGGCTGGAAATAAAAGAAAAGTCATTAGAATAGCATGTCAGTGAATAGAAACTATGATATTGATCTTGCTTGGTGGACCACAGGTCCCAGCAATACCTGTGCTGTGCTGGCTCTTGCTGTATGTAGAATAAACGGTGAGAGCAGCAAAAATACATTTCAAATTTAATGTAGTAAAAATTTAAAAATTGGATAAACATCATCAGTGGGTTATTTTACCGAAAACTAGTTTTAGATTCTATTCATTTTAAATACATTTTATAGGAGATATTTTTTATTTTTATATTTGGGATATTATGTATTTTTATATTAATTTTATATGATAACATTTTTGATTACATTTAATTCATTTAATTTTATATTGTTTGATAATGATCATAAATCACTTTTTATTATTGTACTGGTGGAAGTTGAGAAATATTGGACATTTTTTTTCCCTAACAGCAAATCTAGCTCCACTTCGACTCCTCAGGCTCAGGCAGACCACATTGAAATAGGTCTGCCTGTTCGAGCAGTAATGTGCCTAGTTTTGCTGAACCACATTCATAAATGTGTCCAATGTTAGTGTGGTGGGAGTGTAGTGGAGTGTGGTGCACCATGCCTTCAGAACGCCCCCAGAACGCCCTTCATGTTAGGCACATTAAACAGTGTCGAGTCTTACGAACAATGCATCTTATACATTCGTCAGGTGCATTAGACATCGTAGCTGGCTCACTTTGGCGCATTTTATTCCAGAAAAGGGTGAAAAACATGATCATACATGTCTCCCAAAATGTTCAAGATAATTGTCTAGATCAGTGTCTGGAACATTGTTCTTAAAACCACACTTAACATACAATGGCCCAGGAAATACCATTGTATGTTGAAGATATTGTATCCTGAGGGATCACTGTACCTGGAAATGTGTACGATGCTTTGTTCATACTATATCTGGTGAAAATCTGAAGCTCACCTGCAGACACAAGACATGAGTGGCTTTGTCTGTATCTAGTTTAACATTTGTCATTGTGCACAAATTGTTTAATACAGATTTAGTTTGGCAGTAAAATATTGATTCCTATTACGGATTTCTGATTTCTATATTCCGTTGATGTGTATGGGAAGAATCTAGGCATCATATGACATCTGAGGGAAAATCCTCTGTAGTCTTATACAGTTAGTATGAATGAAGACATAAAAGGTGATTATGGAGGCACAAGTGGAAAGAGACTTCTGGTCAATATCAGATGGCTGATTGCAGGGAATAGTAGGTTGCATTACCTGTACTACAAATTGAGATAAGATAGACTATAGGTTTAATGGTCCTTTAAACTTCATATTTACATATTATATTTACTTTCACAAATTCCCTTCTCCTTGTATTAAGCACAATCATACGGGTCTCCCTCCTATGCAGCTGTTCCCAGGCTCAGACACCTGAGCATAGTTGACGCCCAGGTAGTCTCCTCCTTCTCATTCATGCTGGTTAAGGTATAACAGCTACAGCACTAAATCCTGCAGTCACTCAACGGGCAGATCTGAAGAAAGAGCTGAGGCTTCTTCTTATTACTGACAAAGGGACATTATGTGACCTTGTGGGGTAAGTTTCAATATGTATTATTCATGTCTGCATTACAATAATGATCATCAAGAAATTAAAAAATCAGAATATTCTTTGGAATATGAATATATATATATATATATATATATATATATATATATATATATATATATATATAGATATATATATAAATTTATACATAGATGTTTTAATAGAAATTTATATATGGTGGCATAATATATCTACAAAGGTTTAGAATCTTTAAGATATCTCTGTTTTTAGGGAAAGGATTTTGAACATCTCATGGCTCATTCACACTTGCATATACCGGATCTGTAGTAGTTCTGTTTTTTTTCATGGAAAAAACATTACCATCATCTTTAAATGATTTTATTCACTTTTCCATTTTAAAAGTTCCAGTTTTGCAATATAATGCTACTAAAAACGTATGCATGAAGAAGGCATGGGTGCATGGGTGTTGCAATTCTAGCAGCGTTTTTGCATTGATTTTCCATATTGCAAAGCATGTAACATTGGATGGGGGAAAATGCATTAAAAAAGGCGTGTACTGATACACACCTATTTTTGTGCGCAAAAAATGCTGCAAAAAAATGTATGAAAAATGCGTAAATGCTGCAAAAAAAATCATGTGGTTTTTGAAGCATTTGGCTTTTTGCCCCAAAAAATCTCTGCAAAATATAGGTGTGTGTATTTCGCTACGCCAAATGGCATTTAAAAAAAAAATACGTAGAATCTTTTTAGCCCATGAGTCGAAAAGTTGAATTTCAAAACTGCTTGTTCTGTATCTTTATAGTTCACACATCTGTATTTGTTCCATCTTTTGACATCTGTTACATCAGGAATATCATCAGAGCTGCATAGAAATAGTTAAGGTTATGATAAAAAAACGGAACAAACACAAATAGCCAACTGTGAAAAAATCCATATTGTGCATTTGTATTTAATCTGTAGCTTTATACGGAAGCATGAATAAAGGTATAAATGGCAGAGATGGTGCTTCTGGTGCTTTTTGCCAGTTTAGTGCAGTTTTTTGAAACCCCAACCAGGAGTGGAATTAAAATATAAGGAGAAATATTTTTTTCATGTATACTTCATCTACCTTAGCCATTCACTCTTGACATTGGCTTAAAAACTAAATTTTGCTTTTCAATGCATTTTTTCTCATCCAAAGTCACATCCTTTGCAATGTGGAAAAATGATACAAAAATACTTCAAAAAAATGCAACACCCATGCGCACATGCCTTCTTCATGCATACGTTTTTAGTAGCGTTATATTACAAAACTGGAACTTTTGAAACAGCCCTAAAAATGGAAACATGAATAAAATCATTTAAAGATATTGGTAATGTTTTTTCATATTTTTTTTTTTTGCATATGTTAAAGTTTCTTTAAGTCTTTTAATTAGCATTTTATTAGCAGAATTTAGTAAAAGTCTATGTTGAATTTTAAGTCAAGTAAATTTAGGTGCTTCAGACTTTTACTGCATTTGTCCTTCGTCACCCAGACTCTTTGAAATGATAGATGCATGGTCCATTCATTGAATGATGTCTTATGTGTCACCTAAATACCAAGAATGAAAATAGTGATAATCAAATGCATAAAAATGTAAAAGTATATAGTTACTGATGGAATACTGTAAACAGTGATAGATCATAGGTAGCATAGGCTTGTAAGACTATATTACTGGAATAACGAATGCATGTAATTCTGAAGACATTGCCAGGTTTAGTAAAATTATGAAGAGATGTTAGAATATGATATCTACAACAGACTGCTGAGATTTTCATAAAATGACAAGAATATTTTCCAAATATTGACAACTGAGAACAATGTAAAATTCTACAGATTATATTACCAATGTACTTCCAAAAATTTCAAAACTGTATTCCAAAAATTGCATTTCAAAAATTGTTTAGACTTTGCATCTTTTTTTTTCCATATCTACTCTCACAATTGTTAAATTTAGTGCGAATTTACTATTTCATGTATTCTCTCTTTTCTCACACTAATTATAAATTTGTCAGGGTCCTGAATGCTGTGAAATTCTCTATACACTTATATATGGCATTACCTTCTGTTATAGATAGACCTTAAATAAGTTACACTCATTACATGTAAAATCTCTTTTATCTGGTGCTGCCATGTTTGTTAGAAACAGTCCACATTTGAATACTGCACAGCATTCTGGGAAATAGAACTCAATTTCCCCTGAAGGTTCTTTTTGCCCGCTCTTTGCTGTTACAGTAAGCGTGGACCTGATGTAGGGCAGTATTGCATAAAACGCAGCGTCTTTTTATTTTTCATTTTATTACTAAAATGTCCATATGTGATTTCAATTGATCCAACGCTATTATACTCCATAGATTGATAGAGGACTGTGAAATTCCATTCCTTGATCCCAAATCTACAGGCAGTAGAGGCACTGGATGCTACACAGCAGACATATAATACACATAATCGTAACAGACATAAAAGAATATGGTTGAACACTTCAGTGTTTCCCAGTGATATTCTCCAGTACTGCCAGCTGCAGACTTTAACCATCTTTGTAAAGAAGTGATAAGGCTTGAGCAGTTATGAATGGTGCAATCAATATCACTAAATGTTTGTTTTATGCATCTGCACGTCAGCCACAATGCCATAAAAAGTCAGTAAAATCAAACAAAGGTCTGATAATATTATTCCTACAGTTAACAGTCACAGCAGTCACACGAGAACATTGCCTGGGATAAAGGAAGTTGTTTTATGGTTCATATAATTATGTATATATATATATATATATATATATATATATATATATATACACATGTGGGTGTGTATATTTGCATATATATTCATATCATGTATAAAGATATGTGCAAAAAATATCTGCACACATACAATGACATGCGCGCACATACATTCATATGTGTGTGCGCATGTCTGTGTACAGTATGTGTGTATATATGTATGTGTGTGTGTATATATATATATATATATATATATATATATATACATACACACACATTCATATGTGTATGTATTTGCATATATATTCATGTATAAAAATACGTGCAAAAAAGAGTGTACACATACATGGTCATGCGCGCACATAGATTCATACATTCATTCTTACGCACATACATTCATATCTGTGTGCGCATGTCTATGCATATATGTGTGAGTGTGTGTGTGTATATATATATGCTGTATGTGTATATATGTATAAGTTTGTGTATATATACACATATACATATATGCGAAGACACACACACATATATATATATATATATATATATATATATATATACACACGTGTGTCTGTTTGTGTGAATATATATATATATATATGTACGAATATTTGTATATATGATTGTACATGTATATGAATATATATGCACATAAATATATTATATAATAATTTATTATAATAATTTATAATATTATAAATGTGTGTGTATATATATATATATATATATATACACATACATACATACATACATACATACATACATACATACATACATACATACATACACGCACACACATATAATCAAGACATAACTATAGGCTTTGAGGTAGGAGTTGCACCTTAGCCCTGTGTATGAGGGGGTTCTGGCACATGAGATTACACCACAAATTATTAATTACTCATGGTAGGTAGGGGCCCTGGTAGAGATCTTATATTTAGGGTATATTTACTCACAGCAGAGATTTAAGCTGAACTATTTCTGCACATGCTGCAGAACATCCCCATTCAGATATATGGAATTAATACCTCAGCTGCACAAACTTCTTATATCAGCAGATTTACAGATGATTATCACCAGGAGCTGAAAACGTAGGGAGCTTGGCTAATAAAAGGAAACTGGCTTTTCCGTCAAACATCCTGCCCATTAGTCCTGCAGCCAACCACTCCCCTGACAAACAAGACCGATAGCAAAGCATGATAGTGGGCATGATAGTTCAATATGTAACGTGTGTATTTATATTTATGGCGAAAAACACTGTTGCAATTGACCCAGCGTTCAAAGAGAGATATATATATATATATATATATATATATATATATATTATAATTATATATATATTATAATTTTTATATATATATATATAAACTGTATTAGTTACCAAAAACAAAGATCTAGTGAGCACATGATTCTGCATAGGTATAAGGCGTATGGGTAAGCACACATAATACGGTCACCTTACCAGCCAAAAAAACACATATGGGTAGTTGCTTATGCTTTTCAGAAACCCTTCCTCAGGCTTAGCACTCACTATATCTTTCGATTTTACATATATCCATATTTTTGAGTGCTGGATCAATTGCAACAGTGTTTTTCCCCTACGATCATGATGGGATATTGGGCTCGTATCCTGGCTGCTCTGTGCGGCGCTCATATGTGAGACACGTGACTTACATGAACTTGGGTGAAATGATTGTTGTTTTTTCTTTTTTCCGGTTTATATCTAAGGTTACATATATGAAATCACTGAGCTCTGGACCTGTAGTTTAATTCATGTAATTCATTTTGGGTGAATCTACAGTATTCCCTGCAGCCTTGTAGATTGCAATGATCAGAATGTTTGTTCAGAATGAAAAAACATGATTTTACTTTACAATTTAAATTCACTTTTTAGCCGTCCCCTTATAATTCTATCAAGGCTATCTTATACACTTATTTCTCTGGAGTTTCTATTTAGTAGTGCTTATCCAGACCCTGCTGTCACATGGGTATAACACCAGCACAACAGATCTATGATGAGAACTATGATAGTCTGGAAAAGCATTGGACAAGTGGAAGGCTTCAATTTTGAGTCTGCTGTGAGCTGGATGATAACAGTTATGGGTCAGCTCATACTATGATCCTACCCTTTGGCCGCATACAACTGAATATCTTGTAGCATGCACTCAGAAAAAAAACCTGGGCCCCATCCCTACATAATATTTCTTTTTAGACGTATGGAGAAAGATTTAACTCCCAGCTCTTTTTGGTTTCGTCCTTTCCTCTTCGCCTTCCAAGAGCCACATGTTTTATTTTTCCATCTATATAGCTGAATGAGGACAAGATGTACTTTTGTAATGGCGCCATGGACCATACTATATAATGTACTGGGAAACACCCCCAAAAATCTGTGTGGAGTAGAACGTGAACATTTTTTTTTAATGCAATTACATCATTTTTGCGGGAGTTTCATTTTATGGGGTTAATTGCTCAGTATAATTGACGTTATCTGTATTCTGCAGGTACATTTCCAGTGATACCAAATCTGCAGAGTTTTGTTATTTTTTAGTACTTTTAATTTGCACTGCAGTTTACAATTTAAATATATTTTTTTAAATATTTATTTTTATATTTTTTATGATATCATTTAGTTGCTTTAGGGGACTTGAAAATCTAATCGCTTGAATCATATACGCATACATAGGCATTTCATTGATCCCCTATCACACCCTGCCGCAGCATCTACATGGTTAAGTGGCCGGGATCGGAGCTGTCTTCGATCTTGGCAGCTAGTGCCAGTTGCCCACTATATATAGCAGCTGACACCCGCCGCATAAGGAGTAAGCTCAGTGAGTAAACCCACTCCATACACCCTTCATGCAGTTTGGATGTACAGACATGTCTATCTACATGAAGGGGTTTTAATCAGTTTAATGATCATACTTGGTGTGGGATTGGTCAGTACTAGGTCCCCACAGTGGGGCTCCTAGCGGTGGTGCAGCAAGTTTGTGAAGGTTTTTTCACGCAAGATGAGCTACCCCTGTCTTCAGTGATTGTATAGTATGATATAGAATACAACACATGCTTGTGGAATACCAATTGTTACATACAGTTTTACTGTAATTTCTGAAATTTCACGACTGCAGTATATAGCACAGTCTTGTCTGACATAAATAACCACAGGTGTTCTTTCAATGTTTTTTCTCCCTAGGCTTCCCTATAGTACTTAAAAAACACCAGAAAAAAATGCATGTACAATATTACAAAATAAAATATTAAAGCTTGCAAAATGTATTAAACCCCTGTAATTCATGGCATTGAGAAATACTTTAAAAAATGATAGTATCTTTAAAACAGCCCTTGTAGTTTTATAGCACCATACCACTGATTTGCTGGATCTCTGTATGTACCACAACAATTTTCTACACCTCCTGAAAGAGACCCTCACACGGACCATCCTGCCTCTCTACGTGCCTGATGAAGGGTCATAGTGACCCAAAACGTATATAATTGGTCATTAATTACTGACACACTCCACATGAAATCATAACTTTGATGTATCAGCAGTTTTCTGCGTTCTTGGAGGATGGAATTAAGTATTTCACAATGCTACGCTTACTTTAGATGCGGGACTATAGTCCATTTTTTCCCCCCCTTTTTTTCCCCCCCCTTTTAAATTTTAAACCCCCCCCTTGGGGGCCCCGGGTTTAAAAACCCCCCCCCCAAAAAATTTTTTTTTCCCCCCCCCCCCAAAAAATTTTTTTTTAAAAAACCCCCCCCTTTTTTCCCCCGGGGTTTTTTGGGGTTTTTTAAAATTTTTTTAAAAAGGGGGGGGGTTTTTTTTGGGGGGCCCCCCCCCCCTTTTTTAAAATTTTTTTAATTTTTTAAAAAATTTTAAACCCTTTTTTTAAAAAAAAAGGGGGGGAATAAAAAAAGGGTTTTTTTAAATTTTTTTTTTTTTTTTTTTTAAAAAAAAAAAAAAACCCTTCAAAAAAAAAATAAAAGTTTTAAAAAAAAAAACCCAATTTTTCTTTTTTTTTTTTGAAAAATTTTTTAAAAAAAAAAAAAAAAACCCCTTTTTTTTAAAAAAAAAAAAATTTTAAAATTTTAAAAATTTTCCCCCGGAAAAACCCCCCCCAAAAAATGAAAAAACCCCAAAATTTTTTTGGCCCAAAAAAATTTTTAAAAAATCTTTAAATTTTTTTTTTTTTTTTTTTTTTTTAATTTTTTTTTTCCCCCCCCCGGGGAAAAAAAATTCCCAAACCCCCCCTTTTTTAATTTCCCAAAAAAACCCCAAAAAAAAAAAAAAATTTTTAAAAAAAAATTTTTTTCCCCAATTTTTTTTAAAAAAAACCCTTAAAAATTTTTTTTTTTTTTTTAAAAATTTTTTTAAAAAAAAAAGGGGGGGTTTTTTTTTTTTTTTCCCCCTTTTTTTTGTTTAAATTTTCAAAATTTTTTTAAAAAAATTTTCCCCCAAAAAAAAAATTTTGGGTTTTTTTTTTTTTTAAAAAAATTTTTTTAAAAAAAATTTTAAATTAAAATTTAAAAAAAAAAAATTTTTTTTTTTAAAAAAAATTTTTTAAATTTTAAAAAAACCCCAAAAAAACCCTTTTTTTTCCCCAAAAAATTTTGGGGTTTTTTTTTTTTTTTTTTTTCCAAAAAAAAAAAAACCCCTTTTTAAAAAAAAAAAAAAAAAAAAATTTTTTTTTTTTTTTTTCCCCCTTTTTGCCCTTTTTTTAAAAACCAATTTCCTTTTTTTAAAAAAAAAAAAAAAGGGGAAAATTTTTAAAATTTAAAAAAATTTTTTAAAAAAAATAATTTTTTAAAAAAAAAAAAAAAAACCCCAAAAAAAACCCCTTTTAAAAAAAAAAATTTTTTTTTTTCCCCTTTTTTTTCCCAAGGGGTTTTTTTTTTGGGAATTTGGGGGGGTTTCCCCCGGGAAAAAAATTTTAAAAAAACGGGGGTTTTTTTTTTGGGAAAACCCCCTTTTTTTTTTTTTTTTTTTCCCCGGAAAAATTTTTTAAAATTTTAAAAATTTTTTTCCCCCTTTTTTTTTTTTTAAAAAAACCTTTTTAAAAAAAAACCCCCCTTTTTTTTTTTAAAAACCCCCAAAAAAAAATTTTTTTTGGGTTAAATTTGGAAAGGTTTTTCCCCGGGGAAAAAATTTTTTGGGGGGGGTTTTTAAAAACCCCAAAAAAAAAAAAATTTTTTAAAAAAAAAAAATTTTTTTAAAAAAAACCCCCCCTTTTTCCGGGGTTTTGGGGGGGCCCGGGGGATAAAACTTTTATTTTTTGGGGGGGCCCCCTTTTTTAAAACCCCCTTTTTCCTTGGGGTTTTTTTTGGGGCCCCCCAAAAAATTTTTTTTAAAAAAAAGGGTTTGGGGGGAATTTTTTCCTTTTGGGTTTTTTTTTCAAAGGGGGGGCCCCCCAAACCTTTTGCCCCCCCTTCCCCAAAATTTTTTTTTAAAAATTTTAAATTTTTTAAAAAAAAAAACCCTTTTCCCCTTTTTCCTTTTTTTCACAACCCTTTTTTTTTGCAATTTTTCCCCCCCCCCTTTTTGGGAAAAAGGGATTTTTTTTAAAAAAAGGGGGGGAAAAAAAAGGGGGTTTTAAAAAGGGGAAAACCCCAAAATTTTGGAAAAACCAAACCGGGAGGGTTTTGGGAATGGGGTTTTTTTTTTTGGGGGGTTTTTTTTTTTTTTTTTCATTTTATTTTTTCCCCCCCAAACCCCAAAAAATTTTAAATTTTTAAGGTTTTAAAAAAATTTTTTTTTCCCCCCCCCTTTTTAAAAATTTTTTTTTAAAAAAGGTTTTTTTTTTTTTTCCCCCCCCCGGGGAAAAAAATTTTAAATTTTTTTTTTTTTTTTCCTTTTTCCCCAAAAAAAAAATTTTTTTCCCCCCCCCCCCCCCCCCCCGGGGGGGGGTTTTTGGGTTTTTCCCCCCAAATTTTTTTTTTTTTTCCCCCTTTTTTTTGTTTTTTTAAAAAAAAAAACCCCCCCCCCCCCCTTTTTTTTTTTTTTGCTTTTAAAATTTTTTCCCCCTTTTTTTTCCCGGGGTTTTGGGGGCTTTTTGGGTTTTTTCCTTTTTTTCCCCAATTTCCTTTAAAACCCCTTTTGGGGTTTTAACCCTTCCCCCCCCCAAAAAAAAAAAAAAAAAAAATTTCTTATTTTTTTCCCCCCCGGGGGGAAAAAACCCAAATTTTTTTTTTTTGGCCCAAAACCCCCCCCCTTTTAAAAAAAAAGGGGTTTTTAAACCGGGCCCCTTTTGGGCCCCCAAAAATTTTTTTTTTTTTTTTCCTTTTTTTTTTTCCCCCCCAAATTTTTTTTTGATTCCCGGCCCCCCCCCCCGCCACCAAAAAAAACCCCCCCCCCCCGGGGGGGGGGCCCCCCCCAAGGGGGTTTTTAAAACCCCCCCCCCCCCGGCCCCCTTTTAAAAACCCCCCGGGGTTTGGGGCCCCTTTTTGGGGAAAAAAGGTTTTAAATTAAAACCCCCGGGTTTTTTGGGCCCCCCCCAAAAAAACCCTTTTTTAAAAAAAATTTTTTTAAACCCCCCCCCCTTTTTTTTTTTTTGTTTTCCCTTTTTATTAAAAATTTAAAGGGTTTTTGGGTTTCCCCAAAAGAAATTTTTAAAAATTTTTTTTTTTTTTCCCCCCATTTTTCCAAAAAATTTTTTCCCCCCCCCCCTTTTTTTTTAAAAAAAAAAAAAAAGGGGGGGCCCCCGGCCCGCTCCCCGGGGTTTCCCCCAAAAAAAAAAGGGGGGTTTTGGAAACCTTGGGGAAAAAAATTTTTTTCCCCCCCCTTTAAAAAATTTTTTTAAAAAATTTTAAAACCCAAAAAAAAAAAAAAAAAACCCCCTTTTTAAAAAAAAAAGGGGGTTTTTTTCCCCCCCTTTTCCCAAAAAAAAAAACCCCCCCAAATTTTTAAAAAAAGAAAGTTTTCCCCCTTTTTTTTTTCCCCCCAAAAACCCCCTTTTTTCCCCAAAAAAAAAATTTTTTTAAAAAAAACCCCGGGGAAAAAAGGAAACCAAAGGGGGGGTTTAAAAAAAGGGGGGTTTTTTGGGGGCCCCTTTTCCCCCAAAGGAAAAAACCCTTTCTTAAAAAACCCCCCCAAAAAAACCCCCCAAAAGGGGGTTTTTTAAAAAAAATTTTTTTTCCCCCCGGGGGGGTTCCCAAAACCCCCCAAAATTTCCCCCCCCCGGGGGGGGGCCCCCCAAAAAAATTTTAAAAAATTTCCCCTTTTTTTCCCCCCCCTTTAAAAAATTTTTTGGGGAAAAAAGGGGGGTTTTAAAAGAAAAAATTTTTTTTTGGGGAAACCCTTTTTAATTTTTCCCCCCCTTAACATCCCTTTCCCCCCCCCCAAAATTTTTTCCCCCGGGGGGGGTTTTTCCCCCAAATTTTTTTTTTAAAAAAAAAAAAAAAACCTTTCCCCCCCGGGGGCCCCCCGGGGAAAATTTTTCCCCCCCGGGGGAAAAATTTAAAAATTTAAAACCCAAAGGGAAATTTTTAAAAAAAACCGGGGGGGGGGTTTTCCCCCCAAAAAGGGGGTTCCCCTTCCCCCCCAAAAAAGGGGGAAAATTTTTTAAAAAAAAAATTTCCCCTTTCCGGGGTTTTTCCCCCCCTTTTTTTTTGGGGGGTTTTTTTTTGGAAAAAAAAACCCCAAAAAAAAAAAAATTTTTGGGGGGCCCCCTTTTGGGGTTTTTTTTTTAAAACCCCCCCCCCTTTTTTTTAAAAAAATTTTAAAAAAAAAGGGGGGGCCCCTTTTCACCCCTTTTTTTTTTTTTTTTTTTTTTTGGGGGAAAAAATTTTTAAAAAAAAATTTTTTTCAACAACCCCTTTTTAAGAAAAAAGAATTTTCCTTAAAGGCCCCCCCTTTCCTTTCCCCAAAAAAAAGGGGTTTGGGGGTTTGGGGCCCCAAAAATTTTTTCCCCCCTTTTTCCCCCCTTTTTCCCCCTTTTTTTTCTTTCCCAAAAAAAAAATTTTTTTTTTTTTTTTTTTTTTCCCTTTTTTTTTAAAAAAAAAAAAATTTTTTTTTTTAAAAAAAAAAACCCCCCTTTTTTTTTTTAAAAATTTTTTGGTTTTAAATTTTTTCCCCCGGGGGCCCCCCCCGGGGGGGGGGGGGGTTTTTTTTAAAAAAAAACCCAAAAGGGGGTTTTTTTAAAAAAATTTTCCCCCCCCTTTTCCGGAAAAACCCTTTTTTAAAAAACCCTTTTTTGGGGGGAAAAAACCCCTTTAAACCCCTTTTAAAGGGGCAGGAATTTTTTGGTTTTAAAATAAAAACCCCCAAAATTTTAACCTTTGGAAAACCCGGGGCCCCCTTTCCCCCTTTTTTTTTTTAAAAAAAAAATTGGGGGAAAAAAAAAAAACCCCCCCCTTTTTCCCCCCTTCCTACTTTGTTTTGCTCTATCACAGAAAATATTTTAGTTTGTGGATGTAACATTTAAAAATGAGGAAAGGTTTAGAGGTTATGAATACTTTAGCAACTCAATGTACATATCAAAGATAGAACCTAGCCTTAGGATATGTTCACACGACAAATGTCAAAATACTTGTCGGATTCTGAATCCTAAAACTGCCTTGTCCGAAGAGAATTTTGATGCGGATTTCAATGTGGATTTTAGGTCATTATTTTGCACCACAAAATGAGCCCCATTCATCTCTATGGGGTTTTGGATGCGGATCCAAAATAGAAATGTTTGGGATGTGTTTTTGTTTTTTTTTACTTGAAATATGGCGCATTATTGAACATATTCAAATTTTTTTTTAAAACAATGGTTTTGAAAAACAAACTCAAGAAAATCAGATTTTCAATAGAAGACAGTCAGTTTAACACCTTGCAAGGTCTTTCCAGAATGTCCTTGCGGTCTTTGCAGCTGCACATACATTGTTCTGCTGCAAGAGGCTAGAGCTGGTTGTCATTGTCAACCAGGCTCTCCAGAAAGATGGCAGGGATGGTCTATTACCATATCTGCCTTCCTGATCACTGAATACACGGCGCTCACTGAGCACCATGTAAACGGCTGAAAAGGCAGCCGTCAGGTTCTCCATTTCTATCCCTGGCAATGACATGATTGACAGGGAAGGGTAAGTACAGGAGATGCGTAATCTTAACAGACCCAGATCAATGGTGCAGCTAGTGCCTAGAGCTCCAACTGGGACTAATATATCCGCCCCGATTTCTGAAAAATGAGCAAAAATAAAAAAGTAGTGTAAAAATGCAAAAACAAAAGTAGAAACAAAATTACAAAGCTTTGCTACATTTGTTTATGCTACACTTATCTATAGGCAGTGCTGGGGTCCCAGCTCCCTTCCATAGAGGTATTGGGGGACATGTATGAAAACTGTCTAGTTCTAAGACTTTCTTTGTTTCCCTTAGCAACCAGTCAGAGCTCATAGCAACCAGAGCTCCCCTTTCATTTTTTCAGAGCACTATATGAAATGAAAGGGGCGCTCTGATCAACAAAGAAAGTCTGAGACCTAGACAGTTGTCATACATGTGGCCCTATGTGTCTAATCATTGGCATTAACTGTTAATTATTTAGGTCTTGATATTTTGTTCTCACTCTCAGACTGAATGAATCTTCTGCATAAGTCGCCTGATCCACTGTGTAAAATAAAAAGTATCGACGATAGAATCCACTGTGTAGAGTCTAATAAGATGTAATTGTAAATTAACCATATAATATTATATCATATTATTATTATTTAATAATAATAATAATAATAATAATAATAATAATAATAATAATAATATCATCATTATAACTAGTTAAAACAAATTGAAAAACTAATGCATAATATAATTTCAGTTTTACTAAGTTTCTAGAGTATTTGCAGTACCCTTAGTTTTAACATAGCATGATTCTTAAATAATGTAGAAAAACAGATTCTCATTAAACTGATACAAATGAATAATTTTTGCATATGATAAAATTAAGGAGTTGTCACATGATCCCTTTATGCTTTTTTATTTCTACAACATATGAAAAAAATTAAAGAAAGTTTTGCATGTGGCTTGAGACTCCATGTATTCAGAGGTATTCTTCCACTGCTTTAAGAAAATCTCTGTACACATGGAGTCACATGCAGCCTATACTCTGGAGCCATACTGGCTAGGTGTGCAGAAATCTGCCACCTATCATGAGCCCCTAAGGTGTGATCACATATGCAGTTTGTTCCTTTTTTCATACTGTTTTTCAAAGGGAATGTGTCATCATAAATGAGTTATTGTTTAATTCACATTTTTATGTTCAACATTTTTTGAGAATTTGGTTATATATTTTTTTAATTTTTTACATCACTTTCAATATTTTTTAATAATTCTTAAGTCCTGCAGTTTTCACTTTGGCCACTATGCCTAATAATAGTCTGACACTTCCTGTTCTGTACAGAAAGATTCTCAGTTGTCTTCTCATTATCAGCACAAAGTGGGTCAAACTGAAAGGAGACACCAGTCGAATAGATAACACAGGATCCACCAGTCACAAGAGGAGATGGTCACAGTTCACTCTTTCACCTCCCAGTACACTGATTTCTTCAAAGGTCACAGAGCATGACTAGAAAACTCTCATGCAATTCTTTCAAAAACGGACCTGAGCTGCGCTATTGAAACAAGCAGCGGCGATCTCTCATGTAAACAACGCTGCGTGTTCCTCATAGCCCGCAGTGATAATCTCACTGCTAATTATTAAAAAAGTGTAGTTAACACGGAGTGAAAACTCCATGTGAACAAGCTCTAATAAGTTTAGTTTATTTACAGATAAGCAATTGTTTTCACTTGCAGCTTTGTTTACAGAGATTAAATCTCCTGCGCTTACAGTATTTCTTTGTAATGTCTCAGCTAGTTACAGAGAAACTAAATATTATAATCACTGCTATAAAACAAACCACAACCTGATGAGACAGTGTGAGTCTGAAGCAGCCTGTGACTCTGTGGAACAGCAAACACCTCTTTAAACAAGGCCTCCATTGCTGCCATCTTACTAATCCTATTATGCCATTGTGGAATAGGAGAGCCATTACTGTATATATTGGAATAAGATTTTGAGCACAATCATTAACCAAAATCATTACTGCTTTTATGTTTTGTAATGCTGGACATCTGTTGCTCTTACAAATAGTACTCACGGTGATCCCTGTGGTCCAGGCTTTGTGCAGTGTCAGTGTACAGCTTGTATAACTGTAAATCTTCTGTGCCCTTAAAATAACTCTGCACACAGCAATCAATGTCTAAACCGCTGGCAAAAAAAGTCAAAACCCCCTAAGTAAAATGACAAATTGTCCCCAAATTGCCATTTCCCTCCAGAGTGTCAGGGACCAATACTTTAAAAAAAAGGGGGAAGGGAGCGGGTTTTTAAATTGGTGTTACCACAAAAAATTTCTCTCATACGGGAACCTAAGTTCAACGGGGAAACACACTTTTCTGAAATCAAAAAAAGGATTGTTTTTTTAAACAAAAAATGATTAGGCTTTAAAAAAATTTCCCAAACACTCTAAACTTTAGCGCAACCAGTGACTGAGACCATACAACGGTTTAAAAAGATAGGTTGCGTTCAGAACAGGCCTTGCTATGGTCAACCAAAAAAGTTGAGTGCACATGCTCCGCTTCATATCCAGAAATTATCTTTTTAAATTAGACACCGCATCAAATTGGTCTGCATGACTGTTGCCCCAGAAGGAAGCCTCTTTTAAAGATAAGCACAGTTTCTTAAGATAAGGAACAAGGACATGGGGTTCTGAAACCAAGACCAAAATAAACGTTTTGATTTAATGGTCAAGTGCATTGGGGGGCAACTTTGAAGATACATAGACAAGTTGGGCTTGCCTAGGTCAAGCTTGGGGGGGGAGGTCATATTTTTTTGGGTGGATGATGCTGCCACTGTGTAAGGAATTTTTTTTAAAAGGGAACCTAATGCCAGTAGTACGTGACGTACTGAAGTAACATGAGCCCCCCCTTTCGGGCTTGCAGGGCAATTTTCCCAAACAAGATAAGACTAAGATGGCCAAATTTCCCAAAAAAATTCTTTCGTCACTTCGCCAAATTTTTCCACAAAATTCGTTTCGGTCCGAATTATTTCGGCACGAATCACTTAAAAAAACACTATTTCCGGGCTGCCCAGCCCTGCGGTGCTGTAAACTTGTGCCATCTTAAAAAGCAGGGGGACTTGTTTGGCTTCATACAATTTGTGTTTTAGTATACACGCACTGACTGCCCCCTTTTAGAATCGCTCACATAAAATTCCCCCTGGGCATTAAAGGGGGAAAAACTGACCAAAAAACTAAAGCGGAAAGTAGCCTGAAAAGTCATGCTAGCAAAGCGGGAAAAAAAACAAGCGAGAGCTCGGGTGAAACATAGTGATAGATGGGGAGGTGACGGCGGCAGCCACACAGCATGAGGTCGGGCAGTGGCACAATAAAAATTCGGAGGCGGCAAAACAGTATGGGCCACAGAGGGCACACACACAGTGTGGGGGTCAGGCAGCACAGCAGAGGTCGGGCAGTGGCACAATGACTTTCTGGAGGGGGAAAAAACAGTATTAGCCACAGAGGGCACAATCAAAGTTGGAGGTCACGGCCAGCAGTATAGGTCAACAGTGGCACAATGGCATTCGGAGGGGGCAAAACTTATAGGCCACAGAGTGCAAAATCCACAGTGTGAGTCAGGGCGCAGCTTTAAGAGTCACCCGTGGCACAATGACAAAAGGAGGGGAAAAACAGTTTTAGGCACAAGTTGGCACAATGATACATGGGAGGTCAGGGCGGCAGCATAAAGAGGTCAACAGGGGCCCAAAAAATGCATAGGAGGCGGAAAAACAGTAAAGGGCACAGATGGCACAATCCACATTGGGGAGGTCACGGCGGCACATATGGGGCAGACAGGGGCACAATGGCATTCTGGGGGGCAAAACAGTTAGGCCACAGAGTGGCACAATGATACAGTGTGGGGGTCAGGCGGCAGCATATGAGGGTCAGACAGGGGCAAAATGACTTTATGGAGGCGGAAAAACAATTGGCCACAGAGGGGCCAATAACCCGGTGGAGTCACGGCAGAGCATAGAGGTCAACAGGGGCAAAATTTCTTTAGGGAGGGGGAAAAAGGGAAAGGGCCCACAGAGTGGCACAATCACACAGGTGGAGGTCACGGCGGAGCAGAAAGGGGTAACAGGGCACAATGGCATTCTGGAGGGGGAAAAACAGTAAGGCCACAGAGGGCACAATACACAGTGTGGGGGGTCACGGCGGCAGCAGTAGAGGTCAGACAGTCAAAATGGCATTCTGGAGGGGGCAAAACATATAAGGCCACAAGTGGCAAATCAACAGTGTGGGGTCACGGCGGCCCAGAAATGAGCCCAGGCAGGGGCACAATGACATTAGGAGGCGGCAAAACATATTACCCACAGAGGGGCACAAGAACCGGTGGATCACGCAGCAGCAGTATAGGTCAACGGGGCACAATACATTATGGAGGCGGAAAAACAGTATTTGGGCCACAGAGGGGCACAATGAAACCGTGGGGAGGTCAGGCAGCAGCAGAAGGGGTCAACATGGCACAATAATTAGGAGTGGAAAAACATATTAGGGCACAGAGTGGCCAACACACATGGGGGCACAGGGGCAGCAGTATGAGGCAGGCGGGGACAATAAACAAATTCTGGGCGGGCAAAAAAGGGGAGTGGCCAAAGAGTGGACAAGACACGTGTGGAGGGCACGGCAGAGCAACACAGCACAAAAGGGTCAACAGTGGCACAATGACACAGTGTGGGGGGCACGGCAGCAGCCACGCAGCAGCAGAGGTCAGACAGGGGCACAAGAAAAATTCGGAGGGGCAAAAACAGAGTAGGCCACATGGGAGGGCAGGGCAGCAGCCAGGGCAGCACATGATTCAGAAAAGGGCACAATGACACTGTGGGGGGCACGACAGGAGTACAGCAGCAGCATGGGGGTCAGAGAGTGGCACAATGACATTCGCAGGTGGAAAAATAGTATTAGGCCCAGAGGGGGCCAATCGAGAGGGGAGGTCAGGGGGCAGCAGCGAGGTCAGGCAGGGGCACAATGACAGAGAGTGAGGATACAGGAGCAACAGCATGAGTCAGAGAGTGCACAATGACTTTCGGAGGTGGCAAAACAGTACCAGGCCGCAGATGGCACAATGACACAGTGTGGATGTCAGGGAAAACAGCAACATAGCAGCAGCATGAGCACAAAAGGGGTGGACAATGAAAAGGGGTTTGGGGGTGGCAATCCCAGTCCCGGTAAAGAGGTGGTAAATGGAAAACATCGCAATGTGTGGCATCAGGGGTGGCGCATCAGAAAGGGGGCTGAGGCAGGTTTTTTGAACCCAGACTGACCCTAAGGCTTTGGGTTTGGGGAAATCCGGCCGACCCACGCCTGATCATCTGAAAAAGGGTCAGTCTTTCAACTTTTCCCTGACAAGGGGGTTCTCCTTGGGGGTAACATGGCCCCCGCCGCACTGAACCCCGTCGATCCCACACTACGGGCCGGCAGGACACTTCTCCCTAAAACCCGGGCTTTTTGGGGCCACACACCCATTTGGGGCTCCCATATTCCCCGGATCTTAAAAAGGGGGGCAGAGTGCGCCAAGTGGGCCCACAACCTTTTGGGTTCAGGAATGCTCCATGTCCTCGCTGCTGCTCTGCTGGTGACGCCCTCCTCACTAGGGGGGTGAAGGAAGCTGCTCATTAGGACTCCAACTTGGGTTACTGCGATGGACTGGTACGCCCTACCCCCCCACCTTCCCCCAGCACCCGGGGCAGTATACGTGAGCGCTGAGGAACCCCCCGGTCAACCTGCAGGGGAGGGACGATGCCGCACGGGCAGGGGCCAACTATTAGGGAGTTTTCCCATAGATTTGATTTGTCTTCCCCTCAATACGGGAAAAAGGCTCCCCCATTTTGGACCGGTACGGGGGTCCAAAGGTGGACCCCAGAAGTCACCCTCTCCCGATGCGACTATTGGGGCTGTCACTAGCCAGGCAAAAAGAAACGCGGGACATCTGCACAAGTGACCCGGGGCTCCCGCCTCCATTTCCCTGTATCGCCACGGGCTTGGAGTCATCTGCCTCCTTCCTCATCCCCATCCACCTCCTCCAGCTCCCTGCTCCCCCCTTGTCACCTGGTTAAAAATCCACTCATTTCAAAAAACAATGCTTGCCCAATGTCCCCTCCTCCTCCCCTCCTCCTTTTTCATCCCCACCGACTCATGGGGCCCACGAGTTTAGTCGCCACACCTCCAGTCCCCTGCCCAGACGTTTTTTTCAGCACGTTCCGGGACTGAACAAGGGGAATACGTTATTCATCCCTAGTCCTGGCGACTGACAAATAACGGCCTCCCAATGGCCTCAAAAAACGGCAGGTGTCACGAAATGAGCCCCCAAAATTACACGGGGGAGTACTTCTGTCCCCCTGACATCAAAAAATCTTAATGGCCTTTCTCTTTCATACATGGGCCCCAACATGTGCAGGCGGGAATTCCAGGGGGTGGAAACACGATACAGAGCTGTTGGGGGAAGGCCGTTCTGCCGCTGCAACTCGAGGGAGGTGTTCCTGGCTTTGTACAAGGGAAAAAGTGCATCACAGTTTCCTGGCCTTTTTCGAAGTTCTAAGATGGGTGGAAGACTTCAGAACCTTTTAAACCGTTTTGAACCGGCCCCCATCAGGGCGTTTTGGACCCCCCCCTGGGTGCAGCCGACACCATGTTTCCCTTTCCCCATTGTCCTTCACCGGTTTCCTTTTGCATTGGGGGGGAAAAGCCACACATCGATTTTTTGCTGCATGCCCGGGGGAGCAGTTCCTCCCCCTGTTGACTTCTTTCCCGGGGCAAGCTATTAGAACTGCGTACCCCCGCGGGCCCTACCATGTGGTATGAGGGAGCAGTACTTTGGAGGCAATGGGGGTGTGGTGGAGGAGGAGGGCGGACTTTGGGCGAGGACACAGTTTGACAACGTGGAAGAAAGCGGCGCCCTTCCAATTTTGGGTGTCCCTGGCAGGAAGCACATTCCCCCATGGCCGTAAAGGACATGTACTGGCCCTGACCGAGTTACGCTCCAGACTCCGCCTCCGTGACCTTGGGAACAAACCGATAAGCTCAAGGACTGACCCACTTTCTGTTCTAAAATATTTTGAAGTGCTGGTACTGCCTTTTGGGAAAAGAAATTACGGTTTGGGAACTCTCCATCTCCTCGCACCAAAAGCCATTAGTTCCTGAAGGGTGCAAATCCACCTTTTGGAAGGGGGGGACTGCATACCAAAAATTTTTGGACAGGAGCCGTCAGCTTTCACCTTGGGAGGGTTTGGACCATACTGGTCTCTTTAAATCGCCTCCGAACGACGCTGGGCCTGAGTAGCGAGGAGCGGAGCATCGGGCCCGGGGAGAGGATGTCAAAGAAAACGCCCTTCTGAGGTGGTGGAGCCTTACTGGCTAAAAGGCATGCGTGCCACTGGGCCCTCTGTGCAGCGGCAGGAGACCACCACATCTGACCACGTTTCTCCCGGCCACCGGATGGGACGCTGCATGTTTTGGGCGCAGGGCCGTTTGCCAAAAGTTTCTCCTGGCCAGCTTCCTTTCGCCCCCAAATTTTTCCCTATACCCATATTCGGGCCCCCCGGTGTCTTAGCAAAAACTGCCCACCCCGGTAGCGATTTTACCCCAAAGCCCCGCACTGATGACTACTCCCCCTGCCTCGCTGAGCCCCTGTGCCGCACTGTCTTGGGCCGCGAACGGGTTTTTCTCCCCGTGCCGCTTTGGGCCCCCACCCCACACCTGCTACCCCGCTGACTCACCCACACAACCCACTTGCTGGGTGCGCCGCTGCCGACGCGCAAGCTACGGGCCCCTTTTCCTGACGATATGAACCCTTGCTTCACCCGGGTCCCCAAATGCGGTGGGGTACATCATCATCTATTTTTTTTTCATCGTCACACTTCCTCATCACCGGTCTTTGGGAACCCAGGTGACCCTCACCACATGACCTCCCCGCCACTCCCCATCTATTCTTTGCCCCCTATGCAAGAAGCTGGGAAAATTTTTTCCCCATTTCTTCGCTGCCACGTAGCTGCTGACTGCCCCTCAAATTGTTTTATCCCGCTATATATGGCCTGAGCCCCAACCACATATAGATCCCCGGCTGAGGAACGGGTGGGACGAGGCGGGGTAGGACAGGGAGGGCCGCTGACCCCTCCCCGGCCATGCCAACTAATTTTTGTGTCTGAGGTTCCCCCCGACTCGGCTGGGGGGTTTTCAGATTCATCTGGAGGAAGAGGGGGACCTAGCAACCAAACAAAACCCTTTGGGTTGCTGAACAACACCCCGCTAGATGAAGCGCTTGTTGCCTCACCGAGGACCCCGCTGCGACTCCCCTTGCTGTGCTGCGACCTGGGCCCCTTTCAGAAAAAGTTTTTGCCACTCCACTCGCATTGCAGACCTGCCCCCTCTCTGCTGACATACTGTTTGTTTTTAAAATGCGACACTGTTTATGAAGCATCTTATTAAAATAAAAAACCCCTTTTTTTTATCCAAATGAACCCATAACAACTTGGGGGAACCCTTGGAAAAAAATGCGCTCCCAAATGGCCAGGAAAAATTTACTTGTATGTGTCGTTTACAAACATGTGTGTTTTTTCTAAATGTAAAAGCACAAACAGGGTTAAATTTAAACCTTTGCTTTGTGAATTATCCCCCAAGAAAAATTTTAATTTCGTGTTGAAAAAGACGTTTTTTTTTGTCACACAGCACAAAAAATTAAAACCCCTTTTATGTAAAATTGCGCAATAGAATTGAAAGGGCCACCCCAAACATAGCTTTTTACGGTTACAATTTCGTGTTTTTTACGCCACACAACAAGAGATACAGTTTAATTTCCTTTGCTTGTGAATTAGGGCTACCAAAAAAATAAAATTTATATTTTGGCTTGAAAAAAACGGTTTATTTTTGTCAGCCACCACAAAACAACCTTAATTAACCCCCTGGATGTAAATTTTCGCCAAAGAATTGAGCCGCAAAACAGTAGCGTGTTACAATTGCTGTTTTCTTTGCCACCAAAAAAGGAAAACAGTTTTTAATTAGCCTTTTCTTTAATTAGGCAAACCAAAAAAAAAAAAATATAAATTTGGGGTTTTAAAAAGCGGTTTTTTTTTTGTCACACAGCAGCAAAACAACGCTAATTAACCCCTGATGTAAAATTTCGCAATAGAATTGGCCACCACAAACTAGTACTTTGTAGGGTACAAAATTTCGTGTTTTCACCCACACAAAAAGAGATACAGTTGAAAAAAGCCTTTCTGTGAATTAGGCTACCCAAAAAAAAAATATATATTGGCGTTGAAAAAGCGGTTTTTTTTTGTCACACACCAGCAAAACAACGCTTAATAACCTTGGGTGTAATTGCGCAATAGAATTGGCCACCACAAAATATACTTTTTTTAGCGTGTTACAATTCGTTTTTTCTACGCCACACAACAAAAATACAGGTTTTAATAGCCTTTGCTTGTGAATTAGGGTACCCAAAAAAAAAAATATATTTTGGCGTTGAAAAAAACGGGTTTTTTTTTTGTCAGCACACCACAAAACAACGCTTAATTAACCCCTGGATGTAAATTGCGCCAAAGAATTGAGCCGCACAAACTTACGTTTACAATTGCTGTTTTCTACGCCCCCCACAACAAGAAAAACAGTTGTAATTTGCCGCTTGTGAATTAGGGTACCAAAAAAAAATAATTTAAATTTTGGGGTTGAAAAAGACGGTTTTATTTTTTGTCAGCACACCAGCCAAAAAAACGCTTTTAAATTTAACCCCGGGTGTAAATTGCGCCAAAAATTTAGCCCACAAACAGTGCGTGTTACAAATTGCTGTTTTTCTACGCCACACAACAAAGATACAGTTTTAAATTTCCTTTGCTTTGAATTAGCTCCAAAAAAAAATTATATTTGGCGTTGAAAAAGACGGTTTTTTTTTGCACACAGCAGCACAACAACGCTTTAAAAAAAACCCCTGATGTAAATTTTCGCCAAAAATTGAGCCGCACAAACTAGTAGCGTGTTTTCAATTGCGTGTTTTTTTTACCCACACAACAAAGATACAGTTGTAATTAGCCTTTGCTTGTGAATTAGGCTACCAAAAAAAATATATAATTTGGCGTTAAAAAGACGGTTTAAAATTTTTTTTTAGCACCCCACAAAACAACGCTTAAAATTAAACCCCCGGGTTAAATTGCGCCAAAAAATTTTGGGCCCCACAAACTATACGTGTTACATTGCGGGTTTTCAAAGCCACACAAAAAGATACATTTTAATAGCCTTTGCTTGTGAATTAGGCTACCAAAAAATATATAATATATTTGGCGTTGAAAAAGACGGTTTTTTTTTTGTCACACACCAGCAAAACAAAAGCTTAAAATTTAACCCCTGGATTAAATGCCCAAAAAAATTGACCGCACAAATAGTAGCGTGTTTCAATTTGGTGTTTTTCTACGCCCCCAACAAGAATACATTTTTAAAATTTTTTGCCTTTGCTTGAATTAGGCTACCAAAAAAAAATATATATATTTGCGTTGAAAAAGACGGTTTATTTTTGTCACACACCCGCAAAACAACGCTTAATTAACCCCGGGTTAAATTTCGCCAAAAAATTGAGCCCACAACTAGTGCGTGTTACAAAAAAAGGTGTTTTTTAACACCACACAAAAAGATACATTTTTAATTAGCCTTTGCTTTTTTGAATTAGGCTACCAAAAAAATATAATATATTTTTGGGGGTTGAAAAAAACTTTTTTTTTGTCAGCACACCACAAAACAACGCTTTAAAAAAAACCCCTGATGTAAATTGCGCCAAGAAAATTTACCGCACAAACAGTACGTGTTACAATGCGGTTTTTTTACGCCACACAACAAGAGATACAGTTGAAATTTGCCTTTGCTTGGTAATTCGGCACCAAAAAAAAAAAATATATATTTGGCGTTGAAAAAGACTTTTTTTTTTTGCCCCACCCAGCAAAACAAAGCTTAATTTTAACCCCCGGGGTAAAAGCGCCAAAGAATTGAGCCGCACAAACTATAGCTTTGTAGCTGTTACAATTTCTGTTTTTTTAAACCCCCAAAAACAAAAATCAGTTTTAATTAGCCTTTCTTTGAAAAAGCTACCCAAAAAAAAATATAATTTTTTGGCGTTAAAAAAACGTTTATTTTTGCACACACCACAAAACAACGCTTAATTAAACCCCTGATGAAATTCCAATAGAATTCAGCACCAAAAAAGGAGTAAATTTTATTGAAAAACGCTGTTTCTTTAAATGAATACAACGAACTGGGTTAGATCCCACTTTGGGTAATTAAATGTAAAATCACGCAGTGGACGCCACTGGATTCGATCCAATACCCCCAAACGAAAAAAACATTCAAGAACGCCCCTGAACAAGCTGAGACACCCCACAAAATCGCTGTAAAAAAACATTTTTTCAAAAGCCTATCACCCGCACAGCCCTTCCCTAACTACGTGAGAGGAGTGTGAGCTCCACGGGGCGCTCGTCTTAATAGTGCGGTACGTCCAGAACCCCCTCTCATTGGCTTTACCGCACTGTATGCGGCTTGCCCTTCTTTTTCCCCCGAGTGCTTTTTCCCCATGTAAACCCATGTGCTGCACCATTTTTTTCAATCAAAACACACTTTGTTCACCCGAAAAACCCAAAGTTCGACTTCGTTCCAAACCGAAGTTTTCCCCCGAAATTTTAAAAAATTCCACTTCGTTAGAATCAATTCGCCCATCTCTAATAATGACCCAAAACACACCTCCAGGACCACCACTGCCTTACTAAACAAAATAAGGGTAAAGGTGCTGGACTGACCAAGCATGTCTCCAACCTAAACACTACTGAGCATTTATGGGGCATCCTCAAACGGAAGGTGGAAGTGCGCAAGGTCTACGACATCCACCAGCTCCACCGTGATGTCACCAGGGAGGAGTGGAAGAGGATTCCAGTGGCTGTAGCCTGTGAAGCTCTAGTGAACTCCATGCCCAAAAAAGTTAAGGCAGTGCTGGAAAATAATAGTGGCCACAAGAAATATTAACACTTTGAGCACAATTTGTCCATTTTCACTTAGGGGTGTATTCACTTTAGTAGCCAGTGGTTTAGATATTGATGGCTGTGTGTTGAGTTATTTTGAGGACACATTAAATTTACACTGTTATACAAGCTATACACTGACTACTTTACATTGTATTAAAGTGTTATATCTTTAGTGTTGTCTAATGAAAAGATATAATACAATATTTACAAAAATATGAGGGGTGTACTCACTTATGTGAGATACTGTATATATTAGTATTATTTATACCTGTAATTATTCTACTTATGCTAGTGCTTTAGGTTATTGTTATTACATGGTTGGTCCCGTTCTCATTTTACTATGGGGTCCTATGAATTCTAGTTACACCACTGAGTTAAATCTATTAAAATATAACATTTTTATTACATAAAAAATTGCTATTTTTGTTATCTCGTATCCTCCAAAAATTGGTATAATAAATGTTAAATTCCCATGTATCCTAAAATGGTTCCCATTAAAACTACTCTTCAGTGCAAAGAAAAAGGCCACGGATGGAAAATTAAAAATGTATTGGTTAAGAAAATGGCACTGCAATACAAATTTAAAAAATAAGAAAAAATGTAAATAAACTAGGTCTAAGACTTTCTTTGTTGTCTATAGCAACCAATCAGAGCTCCCCTTTCATTTTTTTCAGATTACTATATGAAATGAAAGGGGAGCTCTGATTGGTTGCTATGGGCAACAAAAAAAAAAATCTTAGACCTAGACAGTTTTCATCCATAAGGCCCATTTGCAAATGTACCAAAACATAAAGAAAACTGTAAAAATTTGGTATCGGTACAATCAGACCGACCAATACACTATACAGATAGCATGGTTCTTTTATTTTACCAAATTGTGCACTTCTGAAAAATAGTGAAAGTAACTGAAGACAGGTTACTGCCGTTAGTTGGAGTGGGATCGCAATACTAGAGCGCTAGGAAGGTAGAGGACAAGAAGCAATCGTTATTCTTGTCTGGAATTTTTATTGAGCAAACATTACGCGTTTCGCTGATATCAACATCCGCTTCCTCAGATGTAACACATGTAACAACATAGCAAGTTTATATACCATTAAAATTGATGAGGAGCCCAGCTTTAGCATACAACCTATAGAACACATTCATCAGTATCACCCCGATCGTGCAAAACAATTGGGGTACCGTGAGGCATACTGGATGTATAAATTAAATACACTCAGACCTCACGGTTTAAACGAAATGCATGAGTCCATTATTAAATAAACTTAATGAGAGATTTCTGGGATACCTAAGATCAGCTTTTTATTGTACATTGTAAATTTTTTTTACCATTAAGTATTTTAAAATTTTTATATATTATGTGTTTCACACATTTGGTTATATATATATGTATATATATATATATTATATATATATAAAATATATAAAATATATACTATATATATATAATATATATATAATTTATATCCACATATTTTTTACCTGGTTCCTATTTATCAGAAGTTCCCACATTTTTATTGAGTATATATCATAAACATTTTATATATATTTCTTCCATGCTCCTTATTACATCGCCTACCGGTTACATAGTTTAGTATTTTTATAATTGATAGCATATGAAACCTAGTACTTTTACATTTATCAGTATATGTTACATCTTGTTATGCAATACGTGCATTTTACATATTGTAATTTTTATAATATAAGCGCTAAGATTTTTATATATTTTTTATTTGTATTTTTATTCATGTTATATATTCTGCATATTTGCATATCATTTTAATTTTCATTTATTGTTTATTCTCTTGTCATTTTGCGTCCCAAATTATCGTGGTTCATCTTCCCCCATTGAGATTTGTCAGTCCCACACCTGTTTTTTTTTGTTTATTTCCTTTCATTCAGCCTCGTTCGCTTTTGTTTACTTTTCTCCATTTAGCCTCGTCTGGTGTGTTAATTACCGTTCATTCAGCCTCGTTTTAATTTTAATGGTATATAAACTTGCTATGTTACATGTGTTACATCTGAGGAAGCTGATGTTGATATCAGCGAAACGCGTAATGTTCGCTCAATAAAAATTCCAGACAAGAATAGCGATTGCTTCTTGTCCTCTACCTTCCTAGCGCTCTAGTATTGCGATCCCACTCCAACTAACGGCAGTAACCTGTCTTCAGTTTCTTTCACTATTTCTCATCCTGGCGTCCCGCGTGGAATCCTTGGCGGGATCGTTCCGCAGCTGTTTCCTCTCTTGGATAACAACCATAGGAAAAGTGCCACAAAACATATATGCGTGCTGTACCGTTACTTTGTACAGCCGCAATAGGTGGCACCGTACATTCTCCAAGGGTTGATTTTAATATTTTCATAGAATTCATCTGCGCTTTTGTTTTCAGCTCTTTATTCACCCACTGATACGATCTGTCTGAGGGGGAATACTCTTCTACAGTACTCAGCACTTCTGAAAAATTAAACCCCAACAAGTTAAAATGATCATTAAGTTTGCAATCAAAACAATGGACAGGTTCAGCATTAAAATATACATTAGTATTCAGATAAATGACATTCTTTAACTTTGACTTGATTTCAGGACTTAAGGGACATGTTTCACCATAGTCTAACTGAGGCAAAGTGCAGAGCAGTGCAAATCTCACTGTCAGAAAGTCTTTCTGCAGGGAAATCAGACATGGCCATCGATTGTCATAGAAGTATGCATAAAAAAATTAATAATTAACAAGTTCCCATGCGGGTAATGGGTTTGTATTGATCCCAAAGGCAGAACTGTTTGTTCATTTTTTTTATCGAATGTTAAACTTTGATAATGTTATGTTGAACGTTTTCCATGCAAGCTTAAAGGGTTTGTTGTACTTTATATTGTTTTTACATATTATATATAAAATAGGAAATCATACAATTTTTCTCTAATATACACATATTACAAATTCTGCTTCTTTTCCTGTTCTATACCAATGCAGGTGACCCCTATCTAAGAAAAATAAAATGGTACAGCTCACTTTTCCATACACAATAATGGCTTCCATGGACTAACTGTGTGGACTAAACATGGTGCCAGTCATGGAGCCTCCAGGCAATCAGTTAGTAACACTCGGGGCTGGGATGATATGTAGGCAAAGATAGGCGACCACCTAGGGCACCACTTCATCCCAGACAGGAAGGGGGTGCAAAGACATATTAAGGCTATGTTCACACGGCTTAATTGCGGGACGTAATTACGCCCCGCAATTACCCCGTGTGGACGGGGGCGGGGCGGGAGCGGGGGAGTAAGCAGGGGCCGGCACTTCGCCGGCCCTTGACTATCACTGCTAGCGCGCGTAAATACCACGCTAGACACAAGTTACAGTCAATTATCATCCCACCCCGGCGGATATTCGCCGGGCGGAGTCAGGGAGACTCTAATCACCCATACTTCTCTATGAGAACTGTGAATTACCCGAATGAAATGGCCGTTTTCGGCCCGTATTGGCGCACTTGCGCGCGTAATTAAGGACCGAAATACGGCCTTTAAGCCGTGTGAACATGCCGTAAGAGGCTGATATTCATTGGGGGGGTGCCTCCTTTACTCTGCCTCTTGCATTTTGTCTCTTTCTTTGCTTTTTTGTCCCTTCTGATGATGTATGTGCAATTAAAAAACATCTACCCCCCCCCCCCCCCCCCCACCCCCCCGGTTCTACACCCATGATTCATGGGCACGTACCAGCGGTTTCCCCTAGGGGCAAGTCTGAGCCTGGCTATATGTTTTGTTTGTCGAAGGCACCAGAATACCTTGTCCCAGGCATGGTAACATGATTATACTGTATGACATCTATGGGGTAAATGAATCAGAATAATGGTGGAATCATTCTTATTATTTATATGGTTATTTCAGCAACTTCTTCACTGTGAGAAGTTACTTGTATAACTGCTCTATCTCTAGGAGGCAATCTTGTTAATAAAGTTAATTGTTAAATAACACAATTGTTTCTTGGTCATGTTGTTAATAAATTTAATGAATAAAAAGCACAAAAATGAACCGAAAACAAGTGCAGAGTTCTTTCTCACAGGCACAATACAGACACGATAAGCCACTGCTGGAGGTAGTCAATACGCAACAACTTCTGCTCTCTCCATATACTACTGTACAACTTGACTACCAGGTCACATGACTGTGTGGAGTGGTCTATGCGAAGACACTGCTTGAGGTGGTAATACTGGAAAGTTCTGGCTCACTACCATACACTGCTGGTTACCCAGGTACCAGGGGTCACATCGACCCTTTTGGGTCAAATCAGATTAGAGTTTAGCTGGGAGTAATACTGGATGCAAAGTTCTCTCCTCCATACACTACTGTTACCTGGAATACCAGGGTCACATGACCTGTTGAGTTGGTCACACTGCTAAGCACAGCTCTGGAGGTAAGTTAATACTGGAAAGTTCTGCCCTCCATACACTACTGTTACCTGGATCACCCAAGGGTCTAACGATGACCTGTTGGTGTCACATGATAAGACGCTGCTGAGGTAGTAAATACTGGAGAAGTTCTGCTCCTCCATACGACTACTGTTACCTGATAGCCAGGGTCACATTACTGTGTGGTTGTCACATGATAAATGCTGCGGAGTAGTAAAATACGGGAGAATATTGCTCCTCCATTACACTGCTGTTTACCTGAACCGTCACATGACCTGTGTGGTGTCAAATGATTAGATGATTGCGGAGGTACAGTAATACTGTAGAAGTTCTGCTCCTCCATACACTACTGTTAACCTGGATACCAGGGTTCACATACCTGTGTGGCGTGGTCAAAATGATTACGATGTGCTGGAGTAGTAACTACCTCGGAGAAGATTTCTGCTCTCTCCCATTCACCATAGTTGACCTGGATACTATACCAGGTCCATGACCTGTGTGTGGCACATGATAAGACCTGCTGACGGTATAAGTACGGGAGACGCGTTACTGCGCTCATCAATAATCTTCTTCTACTGTTTCTGCGAAATATTATGGCCACATGACCTGAGTGGTGGTCACAATGCGATTAGATGTTTGCTGGAGGTAGTAATAACTGCGATAATTTCTGCTCCTCCATACACTACTAGTTACCCTCTGGATACCAGAGGTCACATACCTGTGTGGTGGTCAACATGATAAGATGCTGCTGGAGGCGTAGTTCAAAACGGACAAAGTACAGTGCTGACGCTCGCATATCGCACTACTCAGTTACCTGGATACCAGGTCGACATACCTGTCGTGTCACATAAAGACGCTGCGGCAGCGTAGTAATACCCTGGAGAAGTTCTGCTCATCATAATCATTCTGTTAAATGTTCTGAATCTTGGCCACATGACCTGTGTGGTGGTCACATGACTGTTTATGTCTAGTTCACACAGTTCATAAGAGTCATTATTGTGGAAAGGAATGTAATTCATGCCATTTTGTTTCTAGATGGGGGCCTACTGCATTGGTGTAAGAGAGGTACATTAGCAGAATTTTAATAATTGTATAGAAATGGCGCCTAAGGAAAACCCTAATGAAAATGAGACCCCAAAATCCAGTAAGTGCTCCTTCTATTCTAAAGACGTCGCTGCAGACGAACGACGCGCACCGCCGCCGTCAAAAGACGGTGCGCGGATCATTTAACTAGGGTTCACAAACTTTCTCAAACTCTGTTTAATAACGTTAAGGGGTGCAGTTTCTTAATGGAGTCATTTATGGATCTCTTACATACAGTCCCTACAGCCAGCGTCAAATTTGCTGAAACAACTACCTTGGAGTTCTCAAAATTTCTAAGACCCCTTATGTTGTAAAAAATAAAAAGACATTTAAAAATGTTCCACACTTCAGTAACATACATGTCATCAGATGCTACAGTGTTAATAAACTGTACTTGTGTGGTATACTCTGTCTAGATCAAAAATTTTGTTAACTTTGAAAATGTTGAAAATACATTGCCATAATTCTCTGAGCTCTTTATTCTTTTACAAACAAACAAGATTCTTATGGATCAAAAGTTCTTATTAATAACTCTAAAGCACAATGAGCTCCGAGAAAACTTTCTCTGAACATGCACAACGAATAGTAAATAACATTTTCTCTTAAAAGTTATTCCCACTTAAATTGACATATGTCAAAAGACTGCATCATCAAAAGAGTTTTATTACGAAGTAAAATTGATGTGAGAAGCTTGAGAATTAAATAACATTTTCTCCATTCATCATTATTAAAAAGTATTTACCATTTTTGTTTTAGCTGCTACTTTGATTCATAGTTAGTGTTGAGCGATTTTTTATTGACAAAGTTGAAATCGGCAAGGTTTTTATGGTGATCGAAATTTCCATACACAAACTAAATAGTAACACACAAGGATCAGCCGATAATAATGTAAAATTCAGTGCATCATCTATTAGATCGCGCCTTTTTTCGGCCTTCCTGTATATTTTGGCGCCAGCAAATAGATTACAAATAAGCAGGGTGAGATGTGTTGCGACGACACATGCACTGAGAATGTGTATTGGTTTGCGATTTCGCGCTGAGAAAAATCACTGACCGTCGATTTTACATAGAACACGATTCTGTTTCAGCCTCATGTCTCTCAGCGTCTGCATTAGGCACAGGAGCCCTGCGCTCTGCCTGTGGCCAACACTCACGAAAATAGTCTATTTCTGAGCACATCAGACAGACCTCTACTATTACCTGTGCCTTCCAATTTCAGTTAGATTAGAGATTTGAACATTTTTATGTAGTGTAGCTAGAGTAATTTTAAAGCAGCATCTACCGCTTAAAATTCCAACGGCGTGGATAGATAAGCGGGGGGGGGGGCCCGCGGAGTACCACAGACAAGCACTATCATTATAAGAGAACACTGGATAAAGTCTCAACCAAGACTTAATGTAGATCATTGCTAGGGAAACTCATAGTATTAACATGTTGATATTGAAATATTTCCAAGAGGGGGGGGGGGGGGACAGGGTGCTATATTGGCGCAGCCTGACTCTTATATTGGATAAACATCATGGTCAGATAAACTCAGTGCGTCTTTGTTACTGCAAACTCCACTTTTATTACAGTATACAGATATCAGATATGTCAATTTACCCATTACACCGTGACTGTTTAGTATATATCCACCTTGCAATTAAAATTACAAATCCAGCATCTGTAGTCAGCACAGTTTGTTTGTGCCAAAAATACCGTATACATCGTAAGCAAAACACTCAGATTACGTAGTTTTCATTGACTTTTGCGCACTCCAGCACGGTTCATTGACGCAGCAATTACTGTAAACTAAACACAAGCAATACAATTAATTCACCAGGTGAATTGAAACGGTGCAAAAAATACCATTATATCAACAACATAACAGATTACTTGTTTTTTTGACTTTTGCGCACCCACACGTTCATTGACTAAAGGCATCTTCGTAAAATCTATAAACAACACGAGCAATTTCTAATATTTCACCACAGTGAATTGTAAGAGTGCAAAAAATACCATAAGTCAAAACATTAACAGTCTACGGTTTTTGACTGTTTATGCGCAACCCAGCTCTGTTCATTGACGTGCAGTCCGCTAAATCTTAAAACAGCAATACTCTATATTCACCACAGGTGAATTTGAAAGCTGCAAAAAAATACCGTTATTATATCAAAACATAACATACGTGATTTCTTGTTGAACCTAATTCGAGCGCACCCAGCCACTGTTTCATTTAGGAACACAGCAGCATCTACTAATCTTAAAAGAGCAATTTCTATAATTCACCACAGTGAATTGAAAGTGCGCAAAAAAACCGTTTCAATTATCTCAAAACATTAACAGATAAGTGTTTTTTGACTTTGTGCGCAACCTCACTGTGTTCATTGTACGCAGCATCTACGAAAATACTTCAACACAATACTATATTCACCACAGGCATGGACACTTGAAAGTGTCGCAAAAAATACCGTTTAATTATATACAAAACATGAACAGTTTACGATGTTTTTTGACTACTTTTGCGCGCACCAGCACTGTTTCTTTGACGCGCATCTACTTAAATCTTAAAACAGCAATTCTAATATATCACCACAGGTGAATTGAAAGTGTCAAAAATACCGTTTATTATACCGAAAACAGAACAGATACATGTTTTTTTGGACTTTTGCCCAGTCCAGATTTGTTATAGACACCTTGCAGTTTAAATTTGAATCTCCAGCTCGCATTTGTTTGATTCGAGGCTTTGAGAACTAGCTAGTGAATTTGCCGTCTTCTTAATAAGAGACTTTCCAACACTAGTTTCCATACCTTTGCTCATGATTTTTATATCTAACAGGAGCGAAATGCAGGTGGTAAGCGAGCAAAGAGGGGTAGCACATTGAGTATGAGGACGAGAGAAGGTGACCTTTCCAGTGCTGCCGACAACATGCATTCCAAGCGATCGCGCCAGTTGCAGGACCGTCAGCACTGGTCATCGCTGGGGTCAGGCCCTGTGAATACTAAGTACACACGAACTCGTCGCTCAACTCCTTCACCTTCACAGTATAATGCAACCTTCATTTAGCATCTTACCTCCTCGTCCTTCAGCACTCACCGCCACAAATGTCGTCATCAAGGACATTCATCAGCACCGCGTCCCCAACGATGAAGCAAGCCAAATGTCCACTGTGTAGATCTCCACCACTCGAGGTGATAATCCATTGTCTCTGAAGACCTCTTTGATGACAAAATGCGGTTGGGTCAGAAGGCATGTGTAAAAGATCAAGAGATGGATTTTCTCTGCTCGGACGCCCAGTTACGGATGCCATCAGAGGAGGTGAAGGTGAAAGCCGGTCAATCGGTAAAAAATCCCGGCGGTTCGGCAACGCCTTGCAGTGCCCTTGCTTGTAGCCCGCACTTCCTGATGCAGAAAGGTCAGGACACCAAGTCACCTGGTTGATGATGATGATGAATGACGACATGCGGATCCATCCTGGTCTTTGGCCCTGCAGATTTGCTTACGACGCTCATCAGTGGACGAGGAGAAGACGATGGGAGTGTCAATACAGGTCCCGCCACAAAAAAGGAGAGGGCGGTCCGCAGAAGACCGCTGATATGACATTCCTGCCAGCCACGGTCAGCGCAAACCCCCTCCTCGCTTAATCGCCTTCCAAAAAGGCCAGGACCTCTCAAGCCTGGGCCTTCTTTGAGCAAGCCTCTGAATTCACCCAGCGATGTCATATGCCCCGTTTGCCGTAAACGCATAGTAAGAGGCAAGAACCTTAAGGGGTTACACACCACCAACATGTCTAGTCACATGCGAGCGAATGCATGAGTTGAAATGGAGGAACACGTTGGCCAACAAATCGCCAGACCGACGCCCGGGGCCTCCACCACTGAGTCACACCCTTTTGTCTCCGCCCCGTTCTCCTTCTCCGCCAACCACCAACTTTCGCGTCCACTGCCCATTCTCTCAGAGCATTATTCAGGGATCAGCCTCCGCTTCAGCCTCCACCTCTGCGCCCGAGCACCAACCACACCACGCAGGAGACCCCATCCTACCCCCTTCTCCTTCGCCTAGTTTGACGACCTGGCACGCCCGCGTACAGCCCCAGTACTAGCAGACAGCCTTCTTTCCATCCCCAGTTTTGGGAGCAAAGAAACAACCTTCTAACCCAAACCATCCCAAAGCCAAAAGCCTGAATGTCGGCATTGTCCAGGTTTTTGGCCTTGGAAATGTTGCCTTTCCGTCGGTGGACACAGATGGGTTCCACCACGTCATGGCCCTAGGCTTGCCCCCAATACGCCAGACTAAGCCACCCCCCTCCTCTTATCCACAGCACTCCGAGCAGGCATTTTCTTTGCCAGAAAAGCGTCCACTCACCGCGCCAGCCACTGCCCATCTAAAATTTCAAGACGCGTATATCTGCATCTGTGTCCGCCATCTCACCACCGACACATGGACTAGTAAGCCGGCCAAGAGCCGCTATATCTACTGGACAGTCTCACTGGGCTAGCTGTGTGGATGTCTCTGGGTAACCGCGTGCTCCATGGCTCGGCGCACGCCCTTCAAAACCGCAGGAATGTTCCTGTCTTTTTTCCCCCAAGTTCCTATTGTGGCATCAAGTTCCCAGAGACACCAGCCAGTTTTGAAATTAATCTGAATTGGAGACCGTCCACACACAGGTCATTAGCTGAGGACTGCTCTAAGCAACGAGACCGAGGCGCTTGCTGGGTGACAAGAACCTATGTGCCAGGCAAGGTGGTGTGTTCGGATAACGGGCGAAAGCTGCTGTGCCGCCCCTAAGATTCGGTCTAGGCTGGACGCACATCCATTCGCCGGCACATGTCATGAACTGTCGTCCAGAAATTTCCTATAAGAGCCTACCCGTGATGTCTTGGATCTGCCCTGCGAAGAAGGCTCGAAGGTACTAGTTCTGTCACTTCCCGCCGTTCGCACCCGCTCGTCCCGCCTGGCTGCGTTGCAGCGTCCGCTCGGCCTCCCCGTCAACCTCTCATTGTTTGACGTTTGGAGCACCCCCGCTGGAATTCCACCCTGCCACCGCTCCAGCAATTGGTGGCAGCAGCGACAATGCCATTACCCAGTACAAGTACACATGGCCTGTCATGCATCGGTACGACCTCGGCGGTTACTTGCGACAACCACCGAGAGAAGTGGAGGCCAGTCAAACAGCAGCTACTGCACCACCCTTCCCTAGTTTTGAAGAAGCCACCAAAATGGTCCCAGTGCGGACAATGTCCCCTTGTCATCATGGAGGCATTGTGTGGACTTAGTTTCTGGAACGATACGCTTGGACTGAAACAACAGTCCGCCACAATGTAGGAGAACGGACACAGACTGCGAATCGGAGCTTTCTCTCCTCACACATATACACAAGGCCCACAGGTTTTCACCAATTTCATCGGTCTTCAGTTAGGCAGTGTTTGGGGTCCAGAAGCTGAGTGCAAGGTGACATAAGCTCTCAGGGTGCATCATCATCAGTCAGAGTCAGGGCTGATTGAAGCTGTGGCCGAGCAGCGGAGGAGGAGGAGGTAGGTATACCTAGACACCGATGTTACCTACGTCCCTGCCTTGGAAAGAAGGTTGGCGCGAATTTGAGCGGCAGAGGAGGAAAGATGAGGAAATCAGTTGCTCTAGTGCCCAACACCATCGACCCATAGGCTTAGAGGACAATCAAGGCTCCTTCTCTCACATGAAGTCAATTGTGATGCTCCAGTTTCCGTCACAAACATTGAGCCTCGCATTAAGGCCATCAAAATGAACAACTCGTTACTGGTGCCCCCTCCTGGATTCCCCGCATACAAAACAAAAATCAGCACTTCCTTCCACACCCAAATAGAGAGTAAAATGCAGAAAATGGAACACCTGTGCTGATTCTAGATCAACTGTAGACATCTTTAGTGTCGGCTTCACGTTCCCACAAATGACACCGGTATGAAACGACACAACAGCGACCGTGACAGCACGTAGAGCGTGCCAAGTAGGCTACGCGGCAGCACAGCAAGTTGGCAGAAGCTAATGCGGTGACCTCTGCTATCTTTGTTTACCACCTCAACAAACTGCTGCATGCAATGCAGCCACACATCCGAACACACAGGTCAAATTCCGCTTAAGATCATGTGCATGACTATCTGCGTCTCCCACCGATGTTCTTTGGCATGTGTTCCGACCCAATATACTATCTGGGGTATCCAAAATGGACGAATTTGGCCCGAGCTGCTCGTCTACCATAGAGAAGGGCATGTCCTGACCCATAGCAGCCAGCTCATATCTAGAGCGGACCTTCCAGCAGCTGTTGGAGTCATTACAAACAAACGCTATTCCATCCGGCTTTCCACAGATAAAATGTGATCGTTGACTTTCATCAAGAGTAATCAGCACTGGCGATCTCTGATATGTTGTGGCCGCCATTGCCGAGGTCACCGATTAGTTGCCAGTCCTACTTCACATTCTTTTCAAACAGAAATGGTCCTCTTGAAAACTTTTCTTTTTAAAATGATCATTTCTTACTGCAATTTTTATTCTTCTTTGCCAACAGTTCATTTTGCGTGGTTTTAGCTGTGCAGCAGAAACTGTTAAAAGACAGCAACGTTTCATTGACAACACCGATATTCCATTTACTCACTTTACTCATAAGGAAGCTTTCTACACTCCATTGTCAATCTGGTCTTTCTGCGAGGTCCATGAGTTGCTGCGCATAATACCAGCAATAATCATGGTCCTTTAGGAACAAAAATGTTACAGTCTACAGTGGTCATTTCCTCCCCACAATTTTTTAAAGTGGCTCGAGAAGTCAAATTTGATAATTTTTTTGGGGTCATTTGCTGGAGCGAGGAGTGAGAACAGCTATAATTATGGTCCTTTGATGCGAGAAATGTGCTTCTAACACATGTCATTTCTCCCATCACAATTTTTTACAGTGGCTGACCAAGGCAATTTTCTTAGAATTTTTTTGGGTCATGCTGCTTTGACAAATCTGCACTATACTACAGTCTATGTATACAAAAAATTTGTTTTCGAAACGACAATTTGTTCTTCACAATTGTCAAGAGTGGCTCAAGGGGTGGGTGCTGTCAGAAAACAGAATAATAGCACAATGTTTAACTGGGACACATATTGCAACAATGACTATGGTTTTTGCTAGATCCTTTAACCTTAGCTCTCATTACCGTCATTGTGACTCTACCCATTCTTATTACTTGAAATAAACGAGAAACAAAGACATGGTGGGATTCCTCCTATTTTAAAAATGTGTTTCTAGATAAAGTACTAAAAAACTTGCATGTACAAAATAGCTGTTAAAAAAATTCCTCTGAAGTTGTACAAGGGAGGTACAGGAAACGGTGACCAGATGAGGTTAATCAGAGACATGGATTATGGATGCACGGACAGAGAACAAATAAATAGACCATTTCCTCCACCATGTTGCATTGTGAGCTAGTAAAAATGAGAAAAAGAATACCAAGATAAAGGGCACCTGGAGGTGTAACAAGGAACGTTAACCACCAGTATTTCAATGAAAGCGTCACGTTTGGTCCACACTCATACGGAGGAGCAAGCGCGTACCCAGGTAGACTGTGTACAGAGAGCCAAAGGAACTGGATTTCTCACACAGCTCACGGCGTCCGCACTCTGATCTTCGCACACTCCAGTTTTCGAGTTGCTTAGCGTCATCATACATTTTTAACCTTGCTGTTTAATAGATGACGACACCAGACTGGGCTTTCACCGCACCACTGTAAACTCCGCCCTGGGTCCCATGCTGACGGCCCAACACAGGTATAGAGTCAATGTCCAGTGAGACTAAAATGGTGGTTGACACAAAGAACTTCTGTCTTTTCTGGCACTACTTTTTAAATGTGAGGGTCATGCACAGGTTTTGGGCTCATGCTGTGCCCAGAGACAGTAGTAAGTAATGTCCAGTGAAAACCTAAAAATCGGTCGGTTGAAAGACTCCATTTTTTCCGGCACTTTTTCTGAAATGTGGGGGTCCAGCACATTGTTAGGGCTCATCACACACGTGGCCCAGACAGATATAGTCCACCCACCTCCCCCCCCCCCCCCACCCCCCCCCCCCCCCCCCCACGCCGCCCCCTCAATGGTCCTGTTCTCAACTAACAACAAGAGGGTGGTTTAGATAGACTTTCTTTTCTGGCACTTTTTCTTAATGCTGGGGTCATGTCCAGTTTGTGGGGCTCATGCTGTGGCCCAACAGATATAATTGTCCCCAATGTCCAGAAACTATATGGTGGTTGAAAGACTCCTTTTTCCGGCACTTTTCTAAATGGGGGTGAGGGTCATGCAGGTTATGCGGGGCGCTCATGGCTGCGTTCACTACAGGGATATTCAATGTCCCAGTCTCAGTACCATGAGGTTCAAATCATACACCGTCTGGCACTTTATTTAATTTTGGTGATGCAGGTTTAAGGGTCATGGCTGTGGTACAAGACAAGGAAGTCTAAACTAATAGTGTAGCTGTGCACTTTCTATTTCTGTCACTTTTATCAACCATAAGTTATGTTGCCTATATGATCGTAGTCACGTAGCCATCTGACTGTTGTGGATGTTTACATTTCAGCGATTCTCCAGCCTTGTTGTGGAGTGTAAATATTGAAGTGCTTTTGCTCTCCATAACCTTTTAACTGGGTCATCGCCTATAATCATGCTCACTATCGAAATAACCTTATCATAGCTACCGACTATCGACTATCGATCGATCTCGATAGCCAACGCAATCGCTCAACACTATTCATAGTGTACAGCTTATCTCTTAGGGATACGACAAGATACAAGAGATCCTCAGTCCTGTCTGCACATGCTCAGACATCACCTCTCCTTTCAGGGAGCTAATTTTAATCTCCTCTCTGCTTACTAATCACACACATTCATTGCTGAGCAAGTGTTCAATCCCAGGAGCTGTCATTCTACTCCAATCATCTGTACTCCTTAGTAATTAATCAAACAGTGCAGATGAATAAAAAGAAAAAGTAACCTCAATCAGAAGAAAATATTAACATTTGGTTCCAGTATGGATTTGAAACTAGGACCCCTATCCTGAAAGGTAGAAGTGCTAACCACTCAGATACACTGTAGCTACTCACAGCTCTTTACATAAACAGACCTTTGTTTGACTAGAGTGGGTACACAGTGTGGAAAGGCATGATGATGTCAAACCTGCTGGGTCACACGATGTACAGTTCAAACAAATCATACATTCCCCCTTTCAAACACGATGAAAGCTAAAGCAGGACAAACCAGGCATGAAACGCCTTCCTGGTAAAACCCCTTTAACGGGTTAAGCATGCATAGATACATTTTAGCAAAACATTATCAAAGTTTAAAGGAATTGTCCCATCTGGCTGTTTTCACTCTTCATAGCCTTTTCAGGCTTTCACTTTACATGCAGACTGTGGCTGGATCTAAGGTATTGACTGATGCTTCAGCTCTGCCGTCAATTTCAATTCCACAGTTTAATCCGTTCCTCAAAGGGTGTGGAAAATCCAGTGGGGGGAACACTTTCCAGCTATAGCATCAGGATTAAGCAGAGCTGTGTTTGGTATGGCAAGAGGTTTCTAGAGAGAGATAACTAACTTGCTACCAAGACACACTGTTAGCTTCTGAGTGACCCTATCTTTGATGTAAATACACAGCTATGTGCTCTGCTGATCTGACAGGATGGCACAAGGCTTCTCTCTGTTCTAAATGGTTAAAGATTTTCTCAGTATTAAGATAAGATCAGAAACTGAGAAGCTCTGTCCTACTGATAATACACACCAAGGAGTGATGCCAGTAACTTGGCCATTATCCGAGCACAGAGTGGTAATACATAATTAGGTAAGCGTGTGTAAACAAGCAGGAAATATGAATTGCTTTAAAGGGGTTGTCTCACTACAAATATCAGTCTACAAAGACAGTCTCCCTGTCACATAGATTCTGCGACCACCTTGCTGAGCAAAAAATCAAAAAAAAAAAAAAAAGCACAAGCTTGTGTCAGACCTGCTGTTTCCCGCACTTATTCTGTGCCCCTTATATCTGTAAAATGCAGCAGTATTTAGAGCATTTCCCCCTCAAATCTTTTATCATTAGCAGGTGTTAGCTCCACACCCCCAAAAGCGATAGGCTCGCCACTGACATTTTTCACAGTTTTCATCTATTCAAAGTAAAGTTTAGTCCATTGAGGTGGCGCGGGCTAGCTTCTCGAGGTGGGCAAGGTTTGAAACAAACAACTGATTCACTCACTCTCAAGACCTCTTCCAATCTGCACACTTCTGCCTATGAAAACTGCGAATATGAGCATTAAATACACGAACCGCACATACAGTATCCTTACAGAATAAGGACACCGAGCACTGGAACAGCAGGTCGACACCTGCCTTGTTCTGCTCCTCAGCAGAGGGGCATAATCTATGTGACAGGTTCTCTTTAAACATGTAGAGACTGGTAATTTAAGAGTTTTTCCAAATATATTGCTTTATTATTTTAGCTTTGTTGAGGAGATAAGATAGATGTTATCAGCTATGAGTGCTCAAAGGTTTGTCTAGGTTACCAATATGCTCTCCCCTTGTCTTTTTCTGCTCTGTCTGAGTAACATCACCACAGATCGGACTGCTGGTAGCTTGAGGACAGTGTGATATCGCAAACACGTAATTAGTCTCCTTTGCTTGTTTACTTTGAGCTCTGTAGCTCTCTGTACTTATAGATAACAACTCCTGCTCTCATGTCAGTTCTATCAGAAGAGCTGTGAATGCTGAGCGGATACACTAATCACAGGGATAGCCGGGGGGGGGGGGGGGGTGTTATAGACACACACAGCTGACCAGAAAACAAGACAGGATGCATGAATCTGAATCTGCTTATGGCTCAGTGAAACAGCGTGGTGAGACAGCCCCTTTAACTCTGTAATGAAGTAAAATACAGCAATGTATTGGCAATAGTCTTTATTTACCATTCCTACAGTTTAACTAAACAAATGAATATGAAACGTAATGATGGGTTAAAAAAAAATTACAAGCAATGTATCGGCAATAAGTCTTTACTTTGAAACAGTAGGCAATGGTAAATAAACAATGAGATGTGAATACCCCCTTACCATGTAATGAAAACATGTAATGAGCAAACAGTTCTGCCTTTTTGATCAATACAAACCCATTACTCGCATGGGAAATTGTGTCTCCAAGATGATTCTATCACTTGCTATGCATTAAGAAATTAAATAAATAAAACCGTGGCGAGCTTGATTGATGGGTATATACCCTTTAGTTGTGCTGATATAAAAAAGCAATACATAGATATCTGATTCTATGTATTCATTATAATCTTTAAACGCGAAACCTGTCACATGGTTTTTGCCCCCCTTGCTGAGGACAGAACAAGCTAGTGACAGACCTGCTGTTTCCAGCGCTGGGTCCCTTATTCTGTAAGATGCTGTAGTTGTAGAATATTTAATGCTCACATCTGCAGTTTTCAGCTAGAAAAGAGTCATGAAAAGAGTCAGATTTTTCATGCCCCGCCCACCTGATGCTAGCCCCTCCCACCTCAACTGATAAACCTATGACTTTGAATAGGTAGAAAAGGCAATAACTGCCAGGTGGGTGGGGCTAGCCTTTGGTGGGCGGGGCTAACACATGCTAATTAATAAAATTTGATCATTAAATGCTATAAAACTGCTGCATCTTACAGAATAAGGGACACAGTGCTGGGAACAGCAGGTCTGACACTAGCTTGTGCTGCCCTCAGCAAGGGGGCATAATCTATGTGACAGGTTCTCTTTAAGCTAACCTTTCAGGTGTTTTTTGCTACCCTATTTGTGAGCAAGAGTTCATAGAGGGAGAGAAGCTGAGTGCTATTAAATATTTATTATAGGTTTCTAGAAGTTGGAACAGTATTTCTGAATGAAAAGCAGAGAAAATACTGATATGACTCCATTAGGCTACGGCCACACGGCATTGACAAAAGATCTAGAGCGAGTTAGAATACTCCCGCATGTATTAGTTTATAGGATGTATGTGTAAGGCAGCTCTAGTCTTGGTTGAGTTATGTTATTCTTATGAACATGGGGTTACCATTTTCGTTCACTAATCATTGCTAGAAGTTTGTTATAATTTCCTATCCTTAAGTTGAGTAGCAGGCACTCAACTTAGAGCCAAAATAAACAGATATCACTGGCGTCAAATCAAACTATATCATTGTTAGTAATAATTGTATTGCTAATGGGAGAGCTGTTGCCAACACAGAGTGCAGCTACTAAATATTTCCAGCAGAGCCCAGCCTAGTTTGCAGTAGGAGTTACAAGTTGCGTAGGTTGTAGTCATGCTTGCTTGTGAGCTATGATGTGAAGCATTTTCACTCCCTGTCCTGGCTGGCTCCCCTCACTGCCTCCTCTCTAGGGTGCAGACTGACTCTCTTATTGATTTAGAGGGCTAGCACGCGCCATTCAACTCTTCCAGGACCTAATGATCAGTCACCCTAGCCTTTCTAAGAGCATCTCCCTCTACCTTCCTTATCAGTTTGTTGGTGCATCTACCCTGCGTTGGCTACTGTTCCGTTTGTGAATCTCTGGTGTTGACCTTGGCTTTGCCTGACCTGTTAATGATAGAACTCCACCTGTCCTGTCCTCCTGCCTGTGATTCATTTAGGAAAGTATGCCGCTTGCCCCAAACTTCTGCTTGTGACCTAATCACCATGCCCGACCCTTCTGTACCACGCCCGCATGCCAGTCATCATTGTGAGTGAGCTAAAAGTTGCCTAAAGCGGAGTCCAAGCCTCCTTGCAGGGGTTGAGGATGAAGAAAAGGGCCTCCTTAGACTTCACTCCTCTGTGTGGCCTTACACCAAACTATTGGCTGACACAGATGAGCCATTCCTGCTCATGAAAAGAAGTTAGGGCATGTTCCCACGGCATAGAGCAAATACCGGTCGGATTATCCGACCGGTATGTGCTCTGTTTTGCGGGCGTGCAAACGACCGTGGGGGGAATGCTGTTCTCTGCTGTTTGCGGAGAAAAGACCTCCCCCTTCGCATTAAGATGTTTATATTCTGCCAAAAAACCGGGCGGAAGAATAAACATGTTCTATGGTTTTCGGACTGCTGGCAGTCCAAAAAACCGCCCAGCAGAAAACCCGTGTAGTGGGGACTGCTGCACGGGTTTTCCATAGAGATCCATTTAAACGTTTGTCAGACGGTTTTCAAAACCGAAAACCATCTGTAAAACCGTTTGAAAACCCTTGCCGTTGGGACAAGCCCTTAGGGGGCTAAAATATTATATAACACAGTTGGGATAGTGCTTAAGAGTATCCCAGCTCCAGGCTCCATGTTTAATTGTCAGTTTTTTCTATACTCCGCTCTAGAAGTGACCCGCATTAGACACTATTATGTTTTCCCACACTCAGGAGCACTGCACCTTATCCTTTTGCCCACAATTCTGTACCCGCTTCTAATGAGCTAGTAGCAGGTCCTAATCAGTCTTGTGGATGAGCTCATAAACAATAGAAACCATTAATATTTTTTTTTATATTTTTGAAATTGACCTTGGGCCTCTAGTATGTCTTTTTCAAATATTGTACACCCTTGTGTATATATGTGTTTGCAGGCAAACATCTGTAACATTGAGAGGTTCCATAGATTTTCAGAACTTTCAAGATTTTTTTCAGTGAGTACAGGGTTTCTGAACAGCTACAGGTTGTATAATATTCTAGGAGCAGATTTTTTGCCAAATAAAGTAGAAATCAAAATTTTTTCAATAAAATATAACACTGGGGTTACTATATTTGCATAAATTGTTAATTAATGTAAGAATAATGTAAATTATAGATAGCGTGTAAAGTATATGATACATCCTTACCACTATAGCTGTTCAATAATTTTATGCTTCAAGTGTAACTAAAAAATTTTTTTTTTATCATTTAACTGAGTATTTGGAGATGTGCATTGGCATAGCTATGGGGAGTTACTTTTAGGTTTTCCTTGGTGACTTCTTATAGCCCTCTCTAGCACTTATTTTCTTTTTGTCTTCATCTTGAGGCCAACACTGTGGCTACTTGACCAACAAGTTCTTTAGCTTTTCTTTGGTTTTTTTTGTACCCACTCTTGGGGGGAATTTTTGCCTTCTCTATCCATGGACCATAGTAGGCTCCCCAGGTACCAACATTTACCCACTCAAACCTTATTTTTCTGGAACAAACCTTTTAGGGGCTGTTATATTACTCCTACCCGTATTTCTCCCCAGTGCACAAGCCTTGGTGATGCTCCCTATTCTCCCCGCATTTTATGCCAGAAAAGCGTTTACCTGTGGGGCCAGTTACTCTAACAGGATCTGGCGCTGCCACCTGCCCTAGCATTAAATGGCTATTGGGGAGTGCAACATGCAGTGTCGGGCTGGGGTGCCTAGTGCCCACAGGTGGAGTTGATTCTAGGGGCCCATCAGTTAAGCCATTTCTGGGCCGACCGGTGGAGCTTTTTTTTTGGGGGCTACCCAACAGCCACGTAAAATGACGTAAAGCTTCCCATACTTGCCCCTGCTTTTTGCATCTCTTGTGATGCCTTTTTGCCTATTCTGAGGATGTATATGCAGTTTAAATACAACTTCAGGTCTACCATGCTCCGGGACCCACCGGGGACTTACCCTATTCCCCTGTGGGCCAGTCCAAACCTGATTATATGTTTCACATCATGGCAAGAACAATAAACTTTTCTGAAGGTGATACACACATGCTTTTACTTAGGAGTGGATTAACACATTTACCCCCTCTTACAAATCCTTAAATGCAGTACATGTAAAACTATTCTTAAAATGTTAAACATACAGGTCCTGCAGGTTAGACAAAACGTGGTTGCCTGTAGATTTATTGCAGATTTGTGCCTTATAGCTATGGTAATACACAACCTTACAAGACAAGATATAAGATTGACAGGATGACATAATTTCTAAGGCAAACAATTACATTAGGTGATGAAAGACTCATTTTCTTAATAGTGCACCTTTTAGCAGTCCTGGTTTCTCCGCATTCTTAGACATGACACATGACAAGACTATTACACCAAACCCCCCAAGTGAAACTGCGCTTTCAAAGTCACAAAGTCCAATACTATGGGAAAGCCATTAAGATCAGAATTTCTTACTCTGGTCTTAATGGAAGCAATACAGTAACACATGCCAAACATGTTTACACCGCTTAAAATATTTGGCAGAACTTTCAGCATCTGGCACTAAAACTAAGTCTTTAATTTATAATTGGATTTTAAAAAGGAAACCTTCAGTGTTATGACCCATAGGGAAGCAGGATCAAGAGGGAAGCACTGAGCCTGTGAATATAAGGTTTATTGTATTATTGAGCTGTAAAAAAACCCCCAAATTTCAAAGGGATCCAGGCCTATCTCTGATGTATAAGCTCCTATGAGCAGTAAACACTATCCCCAAATATTACAAGGTATTTTTTTTGTGCACAAAAAACAAAAACAAAATACATAATTTTTTGCATCAAAAAACATTAAAACCCTATTTTTTAATTTTTTTATGCATGAAAAAATTTTATGTTTTTTGTTTTATGTATATTTGGCACAATAAAATACCTTGTAAATATTGAGGTTAGTGTATGCCTGGGATTTATACACAGAGATAGAGCGCTGGAACCCTTTTCGAATTGGGATTTTTTTACACTCAATACACAATTTAAACCCTCGGACTTTTTGTGTGGAGGAAAGAGCTGTCGAAGTGGCCACACCCTACTTTTGGGAGAATACACTCACCGGCCTTTTTAAATTGGGTACACCATCTATAAGGGGGTTGGCCCCCTTTTTTGCCTTCAGAACTCCCTCTTTTTCGTGCTAGATTCCACGGGGTGTTCAACGATCTCAATTGGTACCAAGGGCCCAAAGAGTGCCAAGAAAAAAATTCCCCCACCAGACACCACCACCACCACCTAAACAGTTATAAAAGGGCGAGGGATCCATTTTTTCAGTTGTTGACCCCAAAATTCGACCCACCACCGAATGTCCGCAGAAAATCGAGACTCATCAGACCAGGCAACTTTTTTCCAATTTTCTACTGTCCAATTTCGATGAGCGGGGAAAATTGGAGCCTCAGTTTCCTTTTCTTAGTTTAAAGGGAGTGCACCCTTTGGGTCTTCGCTGCGTACCCCATCTCCCTCAAATTCCCTACGGCTTAGAGATGCTTTTCTCCCTCCCTTTGGGTTAACGGGGGGCATTTGATCACTGTTGCCTTTCTATCAGCCGAACCAGTCTCCCCAATTCCTTTGACCTCTGGCATAAACAGGCTTTTTCCGCCCACGGACTGCCGCCACGGGAGTTTTTTTTTTTTGGGACCTTCCTGAAAAACCCTGAGATGGTTGGGTGAAAACCCCGGGAGATCACAGTTTCTGAAAACTCAACCCCCCTTTCTGGCACCAAACAACCATGCCACTTTCAAAAGGCATTAAAATCACCTTTTTTCCCCCCAAAAACTGATGCTCGGTTTGAACTGCAGAGATTGTCTTGACCATGTCTACAGCCTAAATGCACTGATTTTCCCCCATGTATTGCTGAAAAAATTTAAAGTTTAACGAGCATTGGGACAGTGTACCAATAAAGTCCGGGTGAGTGTTTATCCACAAAAGTTGTACCATTTTTTAGTACAACTGCTCAGGTGAGCAGACAATATATGTTTTTTTGAATTTTTACTTCTAAATATACTACCTATTGGCGTGCGCCTTTTTGTCCCCCCTTTTCCCCCTTTTCCTCTCCCTCTAGAGGATACTACACAAGAATACTTTATAAAGGTTATATAATAGAGAGAAAGCGATCTGTGAATAAGGGTTATATGATAGGGGAAAAAAGCTGAGCTCTTGAAAATTGGGTTTTTATATGATAAGGAGAAACAGAGCTTGTGATATATGGTTTTATATGAAGAGGGAGAGAAGTTGAGCCTGTATATATGGGTTATATTAAGGGGGAAGAGAACGACTCTGTATATATGGGTTAATGAAGAGGGGGGAACGAGCTCTTTGAGATTAGGTTTATAGGATAGGGAGAAAAGCTGCGCTCTTTGATAATAGGGTTATATTATAAGGGGACAGCGAGCTCTGTGAAAAAAGGGTTTTAATGATAGAGGAGAGGGCTGAGCTCTGTGAATATGGGGTTAATTATGAGGAGAGAACGAGCTCTGTATAATAGGGTTTTTAGATAGAGGGGGGAAGCTGAGCTCTTTGATAATAGATTTTTATAGGATAGAGGAGAAAAGCTGACTCTGGATATATGGGGTTTAAATTGAAGAGGAGAAAAGCTGACTTGTAAAAATAGGTTAATGATAGAGGAAGAAGCGAGCTCTGTAAATATGGGTATAGATAGAGGGAGAGAAGCGCGCTCTGGATATAAGGTTTATATAGAGGAGAAAAGCTAGCCTGTAAAATATGGTTATATGATAGAGGGAGAAGCTGAGCTCTGTGATAAAAGGGGTTTATTTTATAGGGGGAAGAAGCGAGCCTGTGATATATAGGGTTATATATAGGGGAGGGAAGCTACTCTGGATATATGGGGTTTTATAGGATAAGGGAAGAACTGCGCTCTTGATATATAGGGTTATATTATAGAGGAGAGAACTGAGCTCTGTAATAAATAGGTTATATGATAAGGGAGAGAAGCGAGCTTCTTGATATAAGGGTTATAGGATGAGGGAGAGAAGCTGCGCTCTGAATATAGGGTTAAATGATAAGGAGAGAACTGAGCTCTGTGATATTATGTTATAAGATAGAGAGAGAAGTTTAGCCTTATATATAGGGTTATATTAAGAGGGAAGAAGCTGAGCTCTGTGATATATGGGGTTTAAAATGTTTAAGAGGAGGGAAGCTGAGCACTGTGATATATAGGGTTATGGGATAGAGGGAGAGAAGCTGCGCCCCTGTGATATATAGGTTATATGATAGAGGAGAGAAGCTGAGCTCTGTAATAAATAGGGTTATAGGATAGAGGGAAGAAGCTGCGCTCTGTGATATATAGGGTTATAGATAGAGAGGGAAGCTGAGCTCTGTGATATATAGGTTTATATGATAGAGGAGAGAAGCTGAGCTCTGTGATAAATAGGTTATATGAAAGGGGGAGTGGAGCTGAGCTCTGTAATATATAGGTATATGAAGGGGAGAGAAGCTGACCCTCTGTGAAAAATAGGGTTATATATAGAGGAGGGGAGCTGAGCTCGTATATAAAAGGGGTTATATGATAGAGGAGAAGCTGAGCTCTGTGATATATGGGTTTAAAGTGATAGAGGAGAGAAGCTGAGCTCTGTGATATATAGGATTATGTGATAGAGGAGAGAAGCTGAGCTCTGTGATATATAGGGTTATATTACAGTGGGAGAGAAGCTGAGCTCTGTGATATATAGGATTATATTATAGAAGAGAGCTGAGCTCTGTGATAAATAGGGTTATATGATAGAGGGAGAGGAGCTGAGCTCTGTGATATATAAGGTTATATGATAGAGGAGAAGCTGAGCTCTGTGATATATAGGGTTATATTACAGTGGGAGAGAAGCTGAGCTCTGTGATATATAGGATTATATTATAGAAGAGAGCATAGCTCTGTGATATATAGGGTTATATGATAGAGGGAGAGAAGCTGAGCTCTGTGATATATAGGGTTATATGATAGAGGGAGAGAAGCTGAGCTCTGTGAATATATAGGGTTATATGATAGAAGGAGAGAAGCTGAGCTCTGTGAATATAGGTTATATATAGAAGGAAGAAGCTGAGCTCTGTGATATATAGGGTTATATGATAGAGGGAGAGAAGCTGAGCTCTGTGATATATAGGGTTATATGATAGAGGGAGAGAAGCTGAGCTCTGTGATATATGGGGTTATAGGATAGAGGGGAGAGAAACTGAACTTGTTGACATAACTTTATAATTTGAAGCTAGACCTGTGAGTAAAAAGCAGATAAAACAGCAAAACTGAAAGAACTGCTTGCCCTGCCCACATGCAGCGATTAAATGTTTCCTCGGTGCACACACTGATAAAGGGAAAGCTGTCAATCACTGTATGTGGGTGGGGCATGCAAATTCCACTTATACTTAGGATTTTCTTATTTCATTGATTACTTTTAGACATGTAGAAAAAGGTAAAGATTTTTAACAAATACATTACTGTTCTAAGTTTGCTTCCCTCCAGAGCAAAAGCAGTTTTTATCTCCTGCTTGTGTACACAAGCTTAGTAGTTACCGACCATCTTTCTCTGCTGTAGCAGTAGAGGCTGGGATAGTGACGTAACTTCCTACTATGCTTCGTCAGGAGAAGCAAGAATTTTTTTTTACTGACAAACTCTAACCGTTTAGAGCTCTGTGACCTTTTGCCCTGTTGCTTAGACCCCTCCATCACCAATATCCCTCTAAAAGGCTCAGCTAGGAACAGGAGAGCTGATATACAAATCACTGCAGTAGAACCTCTCACAGGCTGAACAGGAAGTGGGAACCTTAAGCTGCCTGTGAAGAGCAGCCTCTGTGAAACAGCTGGATTGGAAAACCCCTTTAAAGAGTTCAATCAATATGTTCACTTATTTTTTATGCTGAAATCCTGCTCAAAATCATATAACCCTATATATCACAGAGCTCAGCTTCTCTCCTCTATCATATAATCCTATATATCACAGAGCTCAGCTTCTCTCCTCTATCATATAACCCTATATATCAGAGCTGAGCTCTTCTCCTCTATAATATAACCCTATATATCACAGAGCTCAGCTCCTCTCCTCTATCACATAACTCTATACAGTATATCACATGGGAAAAAAAAACCTTTAAAATCAACATAACCTATAATGAAGGCTTTCAGGAATAACTTGGATACTGCAAAACTTCTGGAGGTCACAAAAAAGGTTGTGCAGAATCTCCATTTCCTGAGGATCAAATGCATATGAAACAGATATGGCTGAATAGATTTGCCAGTTTGGAGAATGAGTCACATACTGGAGAATTAATGGAACTGAGAATTTTTCAACACTTGCTCACCTCTAAAAATAAGAGAGAATTAGTCAGAGGAATCTGTATAATTATTTCTTAAAAAAAACCCAACTATTTGGAGCCAGGAGAGAGAAGACAGTATCTTCGCATTTATGAGGATTTTGATGCCATTGTATTTCTAGGGGCTAAAGATTTTATCTGCATTTATTTCAGAGGAACAGCCATGGACAGACTGGTAAGATTCTCTCCGACTTAAGAGGCTATGAGAAGTATGAGTAAGGTAGGATTCATCCCACAAACATCCTGAAATACTTCATTCTGCCTACGTGTGCCCAGCAGGTATTAATGCTATCCTGTAAAATACAATCAAGTAAATTGCAATATTTGATATAATTTATAGAATTAAAGGGGATGTCCCACCATTAAATATTTTAAATATATTAAATATTTAAAAAAAAAAAAAAAATGAACCACAAGATTTTTTACTTACATAATTTGTTGTCACCAAGGGCCCCATGTATGAAAACTCACTTTGTTGCCCATAGCAACCAGTCAGAGCGCCTCGTTCATTTCCTATAGTGCTCTGGAAAAATGAGAGGGGAACTCTGGTTGCTATAGGCAACCAAGTGAGTTTTAGACCTAGACAGTTTTCATACATGTGGCCCCAAGTGTTGAAAATATATGTTAGGGTTGCACAACTCTGACCCTGTTTGCTTTGACCAAATTTGCAAGAAAACATTTGGAATGTCCTAAGCACTAATTATTTTACCCTGTCTCTAGCCCTAAAACTGACCTCAACCCTAATTTGGAGGTTAGGGTTTTTATGCTATTTAAGGGTTAAATTACCACTCCATAAAACTTTTGAGTCCACCTTTACCGTGCTGTTACTCCAATGTCACTTCTGCTCTGACATCACTTTTGGCCTAATCTACAGAAGTGATGTAGGAGCAATGGCGCCATTGGACATGGAAGTGTCGTGGAGAGGTCATTTTCATCTAAAAAGCTGTAAAACTCCTCATCTTAACCCTAATCATAGTGTTTAGCTAGATTAGGGTTGTAATTAAAATTAGACAAATCTTTGGCTGACCCAAACCAAAGCCGTTGGATTTGAGTTAAATTTAACTTGGACCCGAATCTGAAGTGCAACACTAGTGTGTAGCAATGTGCACATCTACCTAATGAGCAGAATGCTGATGGACACACATGCTCAGTCACTCTCTCCACTGCCAGGTCTCTGCATAGTGAGTCTCTGTTTACTACAGAACATGCAAAAGAAAAAGCCTTCTGCTTCTCAGGGAAGGAACAATAGCATGATAGTATAGCTGATGAGACTCTTTATGTAGGGGAATTATGAAGAGACTATATTGTCAGGTGTCTTTAACCCCTTACCGACATTTGCCGTACTCATACGGCAATGTCTGTTAGGGTTCCCATGCAAATTGCGTAATGAAGTACGTCAAGCGGATCTTTGCGCGCATCACAGTCGGAGCGCAGCAATATCGCAAGGCATGAAACGCAGCGGTAATATTACCGCTTGCATTCATGCCAAAGCGTCATCCCCCCCCCGGTCCGGAGTGAGCTCCTGCCGCCCGAAGATAGCCGGCGCAGTAAAGCGCTGAGCGCCGCTACTGAGTCTCCTACCAGGCAGCCCGTATTGCTGAATGCCAGCATCCGTGTTTGTCTCGGTGACCGTCAACAGATGACCCACAAGCACAATTGTGGCAGCATGACAGACAGTAGCCATTGAGACCACATACAGCTATAAGCTGTATGCAGATCTCCATATTGCATGTACGATCAGAACGATCGTATTCATGCAATTCCCCCCCCCTGGGGAAAAGTGTAAAAAGTGTAAAAAAGTAAAACACAAACACAAACAATAAAATAAATACACAGTACACCGCCCTTCATTCCCCTATACAAACGGCAATCGCAAACCACAAAAAAGATCAAAATAAATAAAGTACCCATTACTTGGTATCAGGTCGCTAGCGTCAGCCAGACCCTCCTATAAATCTGTCATATTAATTAACCCCGTACAGTTGGAACCATAAAAAAAACAAAAAACAGTCACAGAATTTGCGATTTTTTGTACATCCTGCAATACATAAATGAGAATAAAAAAGCGATCAAAAACTAATATAAAACGCCAAAGTTGTACCATTAAAATGTCCAGTTCATACACAACGCAAAAAAAAAGTCACCTTACAACCTCTGTAAATACATAAAAATAAAGAAGTTCTGCTACTAAAGATAGCATGTCCTAAAATATGTTTTACACAATAAAAACACTTTTTTTCAAAAAAATTGGTGCCTTTCAATAAAAAAAGTCACATAAATTGGGTATCACCAGTAATCGTCTCACCCACAGAGACAAAACTAACTTGTACACGCGGATACTGCATGGTGAACGCTATAAAAAAAAATAAAAAACACTGCTATTGATTGCAGTATTTCTTCAACCCTGCCTTCAGCAAAAACGGATTTAAAAGCCGATCATAAGTCTGTGCCCCTCAAAATGTTACCACATAAAAACCGTCACTAGCATCACCTCAAGAAAAAAGTCCTAAACAGCTCCATAAACAGAAAAATAAAAAGTTTATGGCTCTCAGACTGCGGTGATGCAAAAACCTGTTTTCCTATTTGAAATAAAAAATGGTTTTTAATGTGTAAAAGCAGTAAAACATTAAAAAAATATACAAGATAGTGGTATCGCTTGTAATCGTATCAACCTGCTGAGCGAAAACTAGCATGTTAATTATACCAGCACAGAGAAACCGCTGTAAAAAACTAAAAATAAAAACACTACCAGGAATGCGGTATTTGTACACAATGAACCTCCACGAAAAACACAAATAAAAAGTGATCAAAGCATCACATTCCCTCCCATAATGTGTAACCAATAAAAACATCAACTCATCTCGTAAAAAACAAGCCAGAAAAGAGGGGGGTACAAGCAGCACCATATGCAAAAAATTAAGAAACTATAGGCTGTCAAATAAGGACAACATAAAAACGCAACTTTTTAAAAACTCGCTTCTATTGTGTAAAAGTAATAAAACATAAAAAACTATATAAAACTTCTTATATCATTGTAATTGTACCGACCCACCATATAAAGTTATCCCGTCATTATATCCGTAATAGGCGAATACTGTAAAAATTAAGCCCAAAAAACAATGAGCGGAACTGCTTTTCCCCCACTCCATTTCCATGGCCCAATGCTAGAAAAAAACTACGGAACACCTGTGCGCCCAAAATGCAACAATACACCCATCGATGAGATCCTGAGGGGTGTTGAATCAAACTAGGGAAACTTCTGGGAGGTTCACCTGTTTCTAGTTATCTTTGGGGGCTTGCAGATGACGACATGGCACCAAGCAATATCTGTGCGCCAAAAGCCAATAGACGCTCCATCCCTTAGTACCACCACTGCCATAGAGGCGCCCAAATACAGCAGTTTACACCTCACATCGTAAGGTATTGCCCGAACTTTGGAAGAAATTGCGTAACACAATTTTGGGGCTTTTCTTTCCAAGATTACCATTGGTAAAAATTAAACATTTTCAGCTAAAAAAATTGCAAGATTATTGGAAAAAATATATATTTTCTTTTATTTTCAGACCCAATGCTAAAAAAAATTTGTGAAACGCCTCGTGGGGTCGATATATACACTACACCTCTGATATATTACGTAAGGGGTGTAGTATTCCAATATGGGGTCCTTTTTTTTTAGGGGTTCGTTTATTAAGTTTTGGACCTTAGGGTGTCTGCAAAACCTGAAATGGCCCCTCAAATAAATTAGTAATGAAAATGAGTGCCCCCTAGAACCACAGGTGCATCCCCTATTCCTGTGGTAATCACTTGATTAGTTGAGCCCAATAATGCCACTAGGGCCACCTATGGATATCTCTTAATAACGGCAGAATCTGGGGAATCAATATTAATTTGCAATGTACCCTGCTCACATTTACCGTATTCCTTGTCAATATTGTATAAAAATTTGAAAATCTGCAAAAAGTTGAAATTTTGAAAGTTCACATCCTCCAACTTGCTTTAATTCCTGTGAAACAACCTAATGGGGTCTAAATAAACTTCCTAAATTCGGTTTTGAAATACTTTAAGGCCGTGTAGTTTCTTAGATGAGGGTCATGTTTATGTGGGGGTGTGCTAATCTGAGGGGGGGAGGGGCCAGGCATATGTAATGGGTTCTCGGTAGGGTATCGCGGTATGTGATGCGCGGCGGCGGGTTTAATATGATATTGCAAATTTCTTGAAAATTTGAAAATTACTACTAAATTTTAAAGTAAGCCCCCTAATGGGTCGTACAAAAAAAAAAAAAAGTACAATTTAAAAAAATGATGCCAAAACTGCAGCAGACATATGTCAGATGCTAGTTATAAACTATTTTATGGAATAACTATCTGTCTTACATGCACGAAATTTTTGAAGTTTGAAATTGGGTAAAATTTTTCACATTTTTCACCATAATTTGATATTATTTCACAAATAAACAATAATTTTTTTTTGGACCAAAATTTCTACTATCTTATAGCACATGTGTCCGAGAAAACAATCTCTGAATCACATGGATAGGTTAAAGTTGTCAAAAAGTTTATTCTCACATAAAGTGACCACATGACCAGATTTCAAAATAGGCTCTTTCAGAGTAGGCCAAAACTGGCTCCGGCGGTAAGGGGTTAAAGGGGTTTTGCCACTGAGTAAAATTGACGTGGATATCTTGCAAATGAAATAACAAACATTTTCACCATTCATTATTAAAAAAATTCTGCACCGTTTTAGCTGCTCCTTTGTGACCCCTTTTTTACAGCTCGTCTCCGGGATACACCAAGCTGAGACCCCAAATCCTGTTATACATGCCGACATCACCTCCCTCTCGGGCAGCTATGAGTGTTCAAATCCGGGAGTGTCTTCTACTCCTGCCCCCCGACTCCTTATAATTAGTCAAACAAAAAAATAAATAAAGAAAAAAAACCCAAATGAGGTCTGTGCTTTGTTTAAAAAAAAAAAAAATCACGGGTTTGGTTCCGCAGGGATTTGAAACCTAACCCTTTCCCTGGGGGAAAAAAACTTTACCCTCACTAAAACAATGTTATAAAAAACAGACCTTTTTTTTCCTACAGAGAGGAAGGCCCTAGGATGTACCTGCTTGGTCACAAATTGAAATTCAAAAAAATCACACACCCCCCTTTGAGCACACGAGCTAAGAGGGGGGGAGGTAAAAAATGAGTTTTGGGGAAAAAAACCTCTTTAAAAAATAAGACTTTACTTTTCCATGTAAATTTAAGGGAAGTCAGATCAGACACGTGCGGTCAGTGCAGAGGATTTACGTTAATTCTTGTAATCCAGCCTGAGCTAATGCAAACAATATGAAAGCTTACATTCTCCCCATAAAAGAAGCAAAATTGGAATAATCGATTAGGACATTTTCTCATATAAACTAGTTTTCCATTTTGTTTTTAGTTTTCAAAAATTTCTAAATTTTTATTTGCTTTACACGTCAATTTTGGTGCTTTTTAATCCTCCAATTAAACTGCTTTTTACCACAAGCTTTTTACTTATCTAAACTTTTTGGGAAAGTGACAAATCAATTGTGTTTTTGTAATCCAAAAGACTTCAAACACAGTCATTGATTAAATTATTTTAAACACCTTTGACCAATTTAGAAAACAAAAGAAGTTGCTGGAATAAATCATTAATTGGGGAAAAGTTAAAACCTGCACCAAAACTTGCTGTTGAAAGTTTTCCCCCCCTTTTTCCCCCCCCCCCCCCCCCCCCCCCCCCGGGATTTTTTTCCTAGTCTGAAAAAATGCCCTGAACACATTCTACCATTCTTTAGTGCTAGCACAAAAGGGCTGACAGCTGGGCTAGCAGTTAAGTGAGTAAGTCTAAAGATCGCCACCATCTTGACTCCTATGGGTAGGGGCATGGCTGCCATTCACTAGTTACACGCTGGGGGGGGGGCAGAAAGGGGGCCTTAAAAAGTACATGAGGTAAGATTAGGTATTGTGTTTAATTAGTTTTGCATTTTAAAACGATAAAAAGTGGCCCCCCCAACAACTTTTTAAATTGTGTTTTTCCCCTTTTGTATTCATCTTCTTGTTCTGCCCTGTTTTAATACTTTCATCCGATTTGCTGTTTTGTAAGATCCTCAGCAACACTATTTATAAGTCTCTCTCGTATTTGTAGTGCTATAGATGTTATTGTTATTCATCGTATTAGATGGCGCGCCTTTGGTTTTGCTATGTTTTTTGTTTTTTTTCTCTCTGTATTAATTACTATAATTAGTAGAGGTAAAATACAGGTAAAAATGAGTGGTGGGCTATGCATGGTGCTTTCTCTTCTGTATCTGTTTATTTTATTAACTTATTAATTCATCTTTTTTACTTCGATCAGGGGACTTCTACTCTTGACTGTTTATTAACATGATGTTCTATCATTTGTGTATGTAACAGTACGTTAAGGGCTTGTCCTCACAGCACAGGTTTTCAGTCGGTTTTACAGATGCTTTTTGGATTTAAATGCCATCTGTAAACCGATTTTCAACCTTTTACATTGATTTTAATGGAAAATCCATGCCGCAGTCCACACTCTATGGATTTTCCGCCGGACGTTTTTTTTAAACCCCAGGGGCCGAAATCCCTAACTTGTTAATTTTCTCCCCTGGTTACATGAACATGTGGATGCGAATGGGGATGAGCGAATCCAGAAACCAGACAAAGGCCGTCCCCCTGCATGCCAAAAAAAGACCAAATACCGGTCGGTATTTGGTCTCTGCTGTGTAAAAGCAGCCTAAAAGTACACCACTGTCCATGCCTTGTCATCTGTTGGGGCATATCTGACATATACCATGACAGACAATATGATAAGCTCGGTGTAATTTATTAGGGCTGCCACTCTCACTTGACAATTGTAGGACTGTCACATTGCCACATCGCTAAACTTCTCCCGGAAAAAAATTTTAAATACTATAGAGTGGCGTCAATTCAGTTTCCCCTGGCAGGTGTTTTGTGTTGTCAGAACAAAAGGATGAAAAAAAGGGGCCTTTCTTTAACATAGACATGACAATATGCAAGGGTTAAAGGGTCGTTTCATCTCAAGTTTCAAAGGGGCCCTGAAAGAAATAATGCTGCTTTTTATTCCTGGGCTGCTTTTTGTAATTAGATAGATCGTGTGTTCAGACGTCTCTGTTTTTTAGAGATTAAAAAAAATTCTTCTTTGAGGGCATAAAGCTTCTGCTAATGAAAAAGTCAGAATTACTGTTTTTGTCCCGAAAGATCAATAACACCAATCTCCCACTGCCACCATACCTGTTGATGACATCCCCCTGCTACAGATAAACAAACAGCGTGGATAAAATCCAGGTCGGTCACTTGGGAAACCCGAAAGCCCTAAAGGCGATAAAAAATTTTTAGCTCCTTTAAAAAAAAAAGATGAACAAAGCAATATATTTGGGAAAAAGTCTTCATTTAGGGGGACTGTCTGAAAACTGTATAAAACTTTTCTTGTTCCCCTAGCAACCCAAACACATTCCCCCTTTCATTTCATATAGGCCTGAAAAATGAAAGGGACCTCTGATTGGTTCTATGGGCAACAAGAAAAGTCTTAGACCAAGACAGTTTTCAGACCCTTTCCCCCACTTTTGAAAAATATTCTTTGTATAGACAAACCCCTTTAAAAAAAGACAATAAGGCTGTTTATTTCTTGTTGTATTGCTTCAAAGTAACTCCTTCATCTGTCTGTTACAGGCCGAATATATGTGGACATCCGTGCACTACTGGAATTGCAATAATTTCTGAATAGATCTAGAGGGGAGGCAAGATGTTGGCATAGCTGTGATACTGAAAACCTGCTATGCCAACGTATTGTCATCTTTCTTTTCTACCAGCACCAGCAAAAATATATGGACATACCCTAGAAGTTTTTGCATTTTTTTTTATATTACAAACCTTTGCAACTATTTTTTTAAGGGATATTCTCACCACATTGATTCAATTTAAACATCTAGGCAAATGCAAATAAAGATTTTTACCAAATCCGTGCTGTTTGTTTTTGTGCCCTTTACCAGCTAGAGATTCTTTATCCTTGCTTGTGTACAAAAATTTTCTCTATTACCCGGGGCTTATCAGGACACAGGGCTTTTTGTGTTTCTTTTTGGCAAACATTAACTCTTTAGATTCTGGCCCTTTTGCCCACTGTTTTAGCCCCTCCGCCCAACACCCCCCCTAACACTCAGCAGGAACGCAAGCTTTTAAAAGTATTTACTGCTGTAGAACCACCCACAGCCAGAAAAAAGGAAGGGAAATTGGCTGGGAAAGCAAACCGTAAAAAGAAAAAACAAAAATACTCCCAAAAGCCTTCATTTTAATTTAAAAAGTATAGATGTTAGTAGCCACTAAAGTCAGTGGATCAGATCAGTGTCAAACTGAGAAAGACAGAATCTTTTGGGAGTTCAAGATATTTTGGGCCTATTGGCACACAGACTTTTTTTTGGAAAAGAGAACCCTACCCTTATAGATGGCTTATTCTGGCTGCATACAAAGTATGATAGTATCATAGCACAGCTTTTCACTAGCTTTCAAGTATGTTTTGGAAAATTTTTATGGACCCCCGTTTAATTTTTTCTTGTGTACGCGTGTGTTTTTGTTACTGTTTCATGGCTCGGTGTTTTATTTTCTGTCATCTGTTACATAAAAGCTTGGAAAAAAATTCTCATGTCACTGAATGACAAGTAAGTGTAAAGCATTTTAGCTAGGTCAGTGGTTGACACTAATTCAATCTAGTATTATGAAACCACGAAGCTGGCAAGAATCCAGGTACATGTAATCACCAGGTGATAAATACATAGGGCAACATGTATGTATTTTGGCGCCCAGGCGCCATTTTTTTTTTTGCGCTCATTTTAGCATAAAGTCTGAAACCTGAACCTGTTCTAAAAGCGGGTTTAAGATTTAGTGCTTTCTAAATACAAAGCGACACTTCTGGTTCAGGGAAACCACTTTTTTCGTGCTCTACCTTCCAGTAGAATGCCCCTGGATTTTCCGTATTTAAATATCTTCGACGGGTTTAGTACACACCTTCCAACGCCCCCTGACTCGGTGCATTAAGTGCTGCGGGGGATTCTTAATTTTGGGCTGATCTTGGAGTGCGTCTGTTTAAAAATAGAGCGAACGGAGTTGTGCCAGTTTTTAACCCGAAAAACGGGCCCAACTTCGGTCAGCCTCAACTAATGTCACCCATAAGTATGAGTGGAACTTTCACAGAAATCAAAATTATGTGAGCTTATAATTTAGTGAGATTTAGGGCCGAAAAAAGAGATTAATTTCAGGGAAATTTAATTTTTTTCATTTTTTTTGTTTATTTTTAATATATGTTATTGTATAGATTTATCCCCTTACCCACAACCTTCCTGTTAGGCTGTTTAGTAAAACTTTGTGTTTTCCCGGGAATAATTTTATAGATTTTTTCTTTGACCTGTTTGGGCTTTCCCCTGTTATTTCCTCTAAATTTATTTTGGCAACAGTTAATGGTGTTTCCAAAAGGGGGGGGTATCCCGCACGTTGACATTGTCCAAACGGGCTGACAGATTAGGGCCCGTTTTCACGCACATACAAATACCGGGCAGTTTTCGACCCGGATTTGTCCCCGTTTTGCGGGCCGTCCCCACGGCCCGGATGGCGGGGGGGGGGGGGGGGGGGGGGCGGCTTTTTTTTTTCCCCCGATGAGCGAGAAAAGCCCCCCCCTTCACATTCACATATTCCATCCCAAAACCGGCGGAACATGGCATTTGAAGCTTTTTGAGCGGCCCGCGGCGGAAAAACCGCCCGGGGGAAAACCCGTGCAGTGGGGACTGCTGCACAGTTTTCCATAGAGCACCATTGTGCAATTTTCGCCAGTTTTTAAAGGCGGTCTGAAAAAACCCGAAAAACCCGGGGGCGTTGCTAGGGCCCCTAAAACATCCGGGGCCCGTGCCCTCTGTGTTACATTTTGCTCAGTTTGGGTGGAGTTCCCCACAGTATTTTCATACCAAAATTGTGACTGCTACATGTATTTTTTACAGAAAAAAAAAGTCGTTATTGTCAATAATTTTCTGCAAATTTCAATACATCCTGTCCATCTTCTCAGCACCACATTGTAAAAGAAGTCAGCACTGACAAAATTCCCTTTTCAAAACCGCTCATTTCTGTATAATATTGTAACACCTCTAAATAATACAGCTAACAGATAATACACCCATACATGGAGTAGATATACCACACATATTTCCGTCATACTGTTACTATAACAATACCATAAATACCAAGACCATCAATTCCTAATGCTTAAATAATACTGCCAGACTATGACCACATGCGAGCACCACATAGTGACTGCCATATGTACACTGGCTCTGCAGACATATAAGCATAGTTGCCAACTTTTGAAAATGGAAAAGCAGGAGATTAAAGAGGGCGGTAGTTGCCCCCATTGTAGCCAGCCAGGTAGTTGCCCCCATTGTAGCCAGCCAGGTAGACCCCCCCCCCACCCCATTGTAGCCAGGCAGAGCCCCCCATGTAGTTAAAAAAAATAAAATAATAAATTCCACTTACCTGACCAGGCTCCTGCAGCTCCGGTCAGGCTCCTGCCCGATCTCCTCAGCGACGCAGGGGGAATGAGAGCAGCCGCGCGCCCTTTCCCCTGCGCCGCTGATCTGTGTGTGGGGCGCGCAGCGGCGCCGGACATACAGAGGGAGGAGGGAGCGCTCCCTCCTGCCTCCTCCCCGCACAGTGAGACCGCGGGCGGTAAGCGGACCCTGCGCCCGCTTCACCCGCCCATGGGAACGGACCGGCGGGGCCGGGGTAGCGCACCAGCGCTACTTCCGGCGCCGCGGCCATTTAAAGGACCCCCCCCCGCCTGCTGGCGGCGGAGAAATGCCAACTCCCCAGGGAGGGCGGGGGGGGGGACCCCACCTAGCGGGACCCCACCTAGCGGGACCCCACCTAGCGGGACCCCCCCGCCAAAAACGGGAGAGTTGGCATGTATGCATATAAGTGATTATAGCGTAGTTCATGTCCCTCCGTATTAAGGTAGCCAGCTGTAAAATCATGCCCTTCCTTAAGTAGGCAGCTTTAAAATATAATGCCCTTAGGTAAGTAAACTGTATACACTGCCCTCAGTTACGTAGCTGTATACACTTGCCCCTCAGGCACATAGCTGTAAACACGCCCCTCAGCACATAGCTGTATACACTGCCCCTCAGGAAGCTGTATATACTGCCCCTCAGGAAGCTGTATACACTGCCCCTCAGGAAGCTGTATACACTGCCTCTCAGGTAGCTGTATACACTGCCCTTCCCTTCAGGTAGCTGTATACACTGCCCCTCAGGTAGCTGTATATACACCCACTCAGGTAGCTGTATATACTGCCCCTCAGGAAGCTATATATACTGCCCCTCAGGAAGCTGTATATACACCGCCTCAGGTAGCTGTATATACACCCCCTCAGTTAGCTGTATATACTGCCCCTCAGGTAGCTGTATATACACCCCCTCAGGTAGCTGTCTATACACCCCCTCAGTGAGCTGTATATACTGCCCCTCAGGTAGCTGTATATACACCCTCAGTAAGCTGTATATACTGCCCCTCAGGTAGCTGTATATACACCCCCCTCAGGAAGCTGTATATCCCTGCCCCTCAGGTAGCTGTATAATACACCCCCTCAGTAAGCTTATAACTGCCCTACAGCGGGGCCGTCTTAACGCACTAGGGGCCCCCTGGGCAGAGAGGTGTACTGGGCCCCCCCCCCCCAAAAAAAAAAAAAAAAAACACTACTCAAAGAAAAAAATAAAACATTCCCAGCTCCGGTCACCCATTACATGACAGAGGCCCCAGCACTAAATGAATTTTAGTAGCAAAATAACCTCTGACACCAGGGACTCACCGGAGACGTCCTATCTGATCAGTTGTTCTCTGAATCGTTCTTTTTCCCTTTTCCTCTCCTTCCGTCCAGACCACCATGACGGCTTGTCCCAGCCGCAACTCATCCCTGCAGAATGTAACGCACAAACATCTTAAATCCTCACTTTTTCAGCACTTCAAATACCGATTCCCAGCTCAGTTATGGGCGCCCCACATCTAGTAAGTAGGTAGTAATGCTGCCCACCATTAAGTAGGTAGGGATACAGCCCCACTGTAGGTAGATATGCTTCCCCCTGTAGGTAGGTTTATAGCCCCCCTGTAGACTGTAGGCCCACTGTAATATCTCCGCCATAGATTGTAGGCCCCTCCTCTATTATCCCCATATAGATAGGGCCAGTAATTAGGGCAGGCAGGGCCAGTATATAGGCAGGGCCAGTATATAGCCAGGCAGGGCCAGTATACGGCAGGCAGGGCAGTATATAGGTGGCAGGGGCAGTATATAGGTAGCAGGCAGGGTAGTATATAGGTGGCAGGCAGGGCAGTATATAGGTGGTAGGCAGGGCAGTATATTGTTAGGCAGGGCAGTAAAATAGGTAGCAGCAGGGAAAGTATATAGGTAGCAGGCAGGGCAGTATATAGGTGGCACTGGCAGGGCAGTATAGGGCACTGGCAGGGCAGTATATAGGTGGCACTGGCAGGGCAGTATATAGTGGCACTGGCAGGGCAGTATATAGGTGGCACTGGCAGGGCGGGTATATTGTTAGGCAGGGCCAGTAGTTTAAAAATAAATAAATAAAAATCTTACCTGATTTCCTTGCTCTTCTCCACGTCCGGAGCCGGTGGCCGCTCACAGCAAAGTGCGGGGCCGCGATGATGTCATCACATCGCGCGCCTGCCCCGCGGCCTCCTGGAGCGAACAGACGGGATCAGAAGATCCCAATGTTCACCTCTCCGCTGCCTGCACCCCCGCGGTGCAGGCGGCGCCGGGTGATGGCTGCATGGCTGGGTCTGTGCCCCGGGCCCGGGCACCGTGTGATGAGGGGCCACAGACCGGCCCGATACTCGGGGCCGCCAGGGGGAAACCCCAGCCTCCCCCCCGGCGACGCTCCGAGCCAGCGCTGCGGCCCGAATCCGGGGCTGCCCCGGGCACAGCCTGGCTGTCGCTCCACTGGGCAGGGTAGGCGGCTGCCCGGGAGGGCCCCCTGAGATCGTGGGGCCCCTGGGCAATGGCCCACCTGGCCCAATGGAAGAGACGGCCCTGCCCCTCATAGCTTTTATATACACCCCCTCAGGAAGCTGTATATACTGCCCCTCAGGAAGCTGTATATACACCCCTCAGAAGCTGTATATACACCCCCCCAGCAGCTGTATATATCTACATTTATACTGATCCAGCTTTTAGGGTCATATATACACGGCTGGCCCAGGATTGCGGTGATCAGTAAAACTGTAGACGGTCAGCTCTGTGGGTCAGGGTGACCCCCAGCGCTGACGGTTACTCTTTAATTAAATTATATTGCCCCCCCCCCCCCCTTCCCCAGACATGTCTATGAGAACTTTTCTCCAGCCTCTAAACAGTTAATACCTTGTGTAGCTGTGGCTGCTCTGCTGGGCTCAGCGGGCACTCACTGACTGGGGGAGGAGGAGCCAATGCTCTGAGCTTGCTGCAGCCTGGCTCCTCCTTCTCTTCTACAGGAAGCTGCCAGCAGCTCAGAAAGATAAGCTGCTCAGCTCCGGACCCTGCACAGCAGCCTGCACGGAGCCCCGGTGGCGGCGTCAGCAGAGAAACAGGAAATATAGTAGTCGCCCGCGCCGCACTACTATAGTGAATGAGGGCCGGCCGGGGACGGAAAAAGATTCGGGGCAGCAGGCAATATATCCGGGGCATGAGCCCTGGATAATATTGCCTAGCGACGCCCCTGCGCAAACCGCCTGAAAAACCGACCGTAAACCCGTGCCGTGGGGACATGCTCTTAGTGTGTGTAAGGACACATCTCCTTAAAAATTGGACTGGTAACAACCATCTGAATCAGTAACACATTTGTAGGAGAAACAACAGAGGAACAGCTTAACACAGAGTTATAAGAGAAGATGCTCCAGAATTGTTTTCTCACGAGGAACACAAATATTTACTAAAATGGACATGTCAGGAGAGGTAACGGGTCCTCTTTTGGGGTGGTTTCATGCAAAGCATTTTTTGGGAGAAAATGCCACTACAGTTCTTGATGCAGCTTTCTTTAACCAGAGCCAGGATAGGACTCAATAACAATGGGAAATATAAGGCAAGGACTTGTATGTCTCCCTCCCTTTCTGCATTCACTTCTCATTTTGGCTCAAACAATGCATCAAGAATTATAATGGCTTTTATCCAAAAACCTCTGCGTGTGAAACCACTCTACAAAAGTCTTCTAGCCTCTTCTGACTACTCCGGTCTATTTTAGCATCTTTTTTTAGCGCCTTGCATTTTGCTGTTCCTCTGTTATTACTCCTAAACATTCATGAATAAATTAACAACTGGGTATTAGCATTCTCCCTGTCAAAAGTGTGTGTCTCTAAAGAGCAGAACTCCTTGGACGTAAGTTTAAGTGAACAGAGACACACGAACATTTCTGGGAGCAGTTACAAAGGCACAAGGCAGCATTCTAAGAACAGATAGTTACTCAAGAATTTAGTAACTACCCTGTCTCCTCGAAAATAAAACGTAGTACTTTTTTTTTTTTATGCAATTCAGAGTTTGGCTGCTTATGCTGATGTTTGTGATGAATCACACTGTATATTAATACTGTTGATGTTTTGTTCAACAATAAATGTGAATTCTTGTTCATGGAAAAATAAGAAATCCCCTAAAAATAGGAGCAAAAATTAATATAAGACACTGTCTTATTTTTGGGGAAACAGGGTATACAGTAAATTCCATGTCAGGAGGGCTGAGTCCTCTTTAAAGAAGTTTTCCCATCTGTCTATTTCAAAGAGTTTGCTCTTCACAGTCGGCTTCAGGCTCCCACTTCCTGTTCAGGCTTTGGAAGGTTCTACAGCAGTGAATGACATTTCAGCTCTGCTATTCCTAACAGAGCCTGTTGGAAGGATATTGATGATGAAGGGGCTTTAACAGCATGGCACAAGGCTACAGAGGTGGTTGGCCACCTAAAAACCTTCTGTAAACAAGCAGGAGAAAAGAACTGGTCTAGCTCTGAAAGGAACCAAAATCAGAACAGCAATGTATTTGGTAATAGTCTTTATTTCTCATTGCCTACATGTTTAAAGCTAATCAATGTGATGTGATGGGGATACCCCTTTAAGTAAACCTTTTGCTTTACATACTATTGCTTAATTTTAAAAAATGTGACTCTTTTCACACCATGTACATTAAATTTTACGAACGCCATTCACACATATGCAACAGTTACAAACATTTCGGCAACAAATAATTTCAAGTATTACCATATGCTGAAAAGTTCATATGATTTGCATTTGATTTTTAGTTATAATGTGAATAAATTGTTGCCTAAATGGAAAAAAAATAAAAAATAACTATTTTTGTCATAGAGAGTAATTACAGTTGCATTGTAAATTTGCCGACAATTTGCATGCAAACTTTTCACTTTGCAGCTTAAGTTCATGTGTTTTGCATCTGTTTTGTATGGAGCTGTAATACGGAGGTACACATCACTTCTACTATGCCTCTAGTTGCCTCCAATCTCCTGTGGAAGCAGACAAAGGTCTAATCGAGCATTGCTTCTAGAGGATAATATATCTGTGCACAGCCTGAAAAAACCTGAAGAGCAGCGCACCAAAGCTTTCCAGTTCTGTAGGATCTGTATACAGCTTATTCGCTAAGTATATGCTACATTTGAAGAGACAAGACATATCCGGATACGAGTTGTATGTGCATAAAGGGATAATTAATCCTTCTATAATAACTGACTGCATGTACACCTGGGTTTCCTGTCAAACCACATTACAGGGGCCAGATGAACAAAATAGGTCATTAGATTTCCATACCGGTCTCTAGCTCTCAGGTATCTCAACAGTCATAAAACAGACGTTGTACAAATGAAAAGACTTCTTGGTATTTCTCATACACTACTCACAAAAAGTTAGGGAGATTTCGCTTTTGGTTTAAATTTCAGGATGAACATAACATTTCTTGAATTTTTATGTAAATTAACTAAACAAGACCATCTCTTAACTTTAGAACCAGGCTCGGACTGGGCCGCCGGGGGATCGGTGAATCCCCCGGTGGGCCCCCCCGAGCCGCTGTGGGCCCCAGAGGCAGTGCCGCCGCTCCCCGGGGCCCGTCCGCGCATCCGGTCACCGAACGCTCGGGCCCTGTGTCCCGAGCATCCAGAGACCGGGCCTGGTAGCCGGGGACTAATGTCCCTGACTCCCGGGGCTGCGTGTCGTCAGCGGAGCACAGCACCACTAGCTCTGCACTCCGCTGATCTCCCTGGCAGGCTGAAGGCGCTAGGCTGACATCACTTCACCGCGCCGCCTATACAGGGCGGCAGTAGGAGACAGCGGCAGCTTGGAGCAGCCGGGAGCAGGAGCCGGAGCCAGGTAAGTGGCTGTTTGTTGTTTGTTTTTTTTTTGTTTTTTTAATCTACCTAAATGGGCCCCGGCTACCTCAAGGGGGCCCTGGCTACCTCAAGGGGGCCCTGACTACAAAGGGGGCCCTGGCTACCTCAAGAGGGCCCTGACTACAAAGGGGGCCCTGGCTACCTCAAGGGCCTATCTAGTTACCTGGGACATTGCCCATTTGCCACTATGTGGTCTCTATATAGCAGTGTTGTAGGTTATATCAGCGTGGGTATAGTGGCAGCGTACATGTGTTCCTGATTGTAAGAGTGAGGTAACACCTGACCCTGTGATTAGGAGTTAGACTTTTACTTTCTTGCTAGTGTGTATTTTAGAAGGTGGTGAGGTGCGTGACCAAGGGAAATGTGGAGGGGGACATTGTATGTGGGGGAGGGGATATAGATGGAGCACTTACCATGGTCATGAATGTTAAGACTA